>BMAW01015988.1:480680-498375 GCA_019974015.1 Nephila pilipes
GGGTGAATAAGTAAATCGATGAGTGAATGAAATAAGTGAGGGAAAGAATGAATAATTGAGTGAGCTAATCAGCGGAAGAGTGAATAAATTTATGAGTAAGTGAATAAATGAATGAGTGAATGAATGAAAGAATTAGTGAGTGAGTGAATCAATTGATTAAATTTCCTTTTCTTTGTCATATTATCGTTTGATGTACTTCTTATATTTAAATGAATATTAAAAAAATCTACATTTAAATTAAAAACTATATATTTAAAAAAATTTTAAAAAAAAGTTAGCGATTGGTGGCTAATTATACTCATTACAAAATCTTTCATGGATAACTTTTTTTGAAAAAAAAATATTAAAATTACATTCTATTTCAACTGTGAAAGATTCATAATGTTACAAAAATTTGGAAGGTGGGTCTACTTACGGTGTGTCAGGACCCTTAACTTTCGAAAAATGTGTCTAACATGCTTTTTCTAATTATTTGTATTATGCATAAAAAAACGACTATAAAGGATGAAATTTTTTTTGTGAGTTTGAAATTATTTTACACGTGTTATTTGATAGTTAAATTTTTAAATTTTTTTTTTTAAAAAAAAAAAAAAAGTAATCGGTTGTATTTTGAAGACTTCAATTTTTTCCCCAAGAAATGTGAGTTTCACTTCATGTTAAAAGTACAGTTCAAATATTATGCAAATATCACCAAAATAGTCTCAAATTAAACGTAACATTTGCTTTCAGGTGCTGAGCTTATTTTATTTTCAAAATATTTATTATTATTTTTTAAAAAAAAGTTTCAAATTTGAAAATCGTAAATTTTTGAAAATTAAATTTTTTTTTAAAAAAATGTTTTTGCACAATTACTTTGAATTTAGGTTTAGGCTCTAGAGCATAATAATTAAAATATATGTACAAATTTTCATTCATTTCTAATGATTAATATTTCGTACGTATTACATGAAAGTTTGAAAATGCATATTTTGAGAAAAATGACTTTAAAGTTAGAAATTTGAATATTTTCATACCTACTATAATAGCCGACATAAAAAGCCTCTCGTTAAATAATTAAGTCATTAATTTAAAAATACATATTATATATATATAAAGTATTAACTTGGTTTAATTCACTTGGTAGGCTACAAGGGATGCGGTATCCTAGTGGTCATGGCTTCGGATTCGTGGAGGGCGGTTTTCGTTCAGTCGCGGGTTCGATCCTTGGCCACTAAAGACCCGCCGTGTAGCTGGGACTGATGCACGTTAAATCTGCCGGGGCCCAAAGTCCCCCCGTTGGCGTGGTGTGGAAGTTAGGAGAAGGGAGTGCCAGCTCAGGTGTCGTCTTCTTCACTTGACCGATGTTCGATGTGTTGCTTCTAGTGCGATGTTAATAAAAAACTAAAATTGTAGGCTACAAATGTCATAAACAAAGCCTATTGCAGCTATTTCGACATTTTTGGCGTCTTAAAATATACACATATTTACAAAATGTCACAGTATTATTGATGTAAATTTAGGTTTAAATTACACAAAATATTTTTTTAAAGTTACATAACCACCATCATTTATATATAACTCATTCTACTTTACCTATCTTGTCTAAAATGTAAAAAGAAGGGGGGGGGGAAATTCGTGAAAAAATATAGCAAAACTAAAATTTTGAATAATTTAAAATTTATTTTAGTTATTCATGTAAGAAAACCTTTATATTGTAAGGAAAAAATCTTAATTTTAACATTCTACACGTACAAGTGACAATCTATCTACAAATCTAAATGTAATCTATACTTTTGACTTCGTGACTACACTTAGCCTTTCAAAGTGATTTCACTCTGAATGGCTATATCTTGGTAACTAATAGGAATATCAAAAAATGATTGGTATAAAATTATTCAAAATAATCTAAATTACATAAAAATAATATTTTCAAAAAGTAAATTTCTTAAAATTTTAAGACTCCTGACTCCCCTTAATAAGCAACAAAGTTTTCCACTGGATTTCATTTGCTCAGTTTGAAAGAATATAATTCGATTTCTTTGTTTTTATATATTCAATGCAGCAATGCAACGAATTCACCTATTTTAATTAAAACTCGCCAAAAAAAATTTTAAATTTTTTTCTTTTGCTTAAATTACAATAAAGTTATCTGTAGGATTTTAAGGCACTCGATAACCAATAATATAAATATTTTTTTAAAAAAATAATTTCCTAAAAACTTGAAAAAACTTTTTAAATTATAATTATTTTTCAAAAGAAAATTCATCAAATTTTGAGCAAAAAAAGTTAGTCGTTATAATATAGTAAAATATAAATAACAGTTGATATGTTTTTACACGTAAATCCATGAATATATATATATATATATATATATTAAAAGAGACCAATTTTTTTACAATGAAAAGGAGGACGAAAAAGTTAAAGCGAAAATAAATCAACCATTTTATTAATTCAAACAAAAATACACTAATTATGCTTACTCCCCCCTTTTAATTATTTAATCAAACAAGTATTTTTCCATTGAATGAATATTTTTTGTCAATATATCATTGTCTAATAATATATTTGAAATTTCCAAGCAAAAGGGTTCTATGACGTCTATTATGAAAAATCCCTGCTAGTTATATAACTTGTTGCATAGCGAGAAACGGCGCTTGTGCACTCTTATGGTCCTATGACCACTTCTATATTGCTCTTCATACAGTGTTTCGCTTCGGCCTTGGTGACCGAAGCCGGACTAAAATCATCAGAACGTAACTCTTTTTCTGCTAGAATCAATAAATAATCTTAATATAAAAAAAAGACTTCATTGCGGCTATGAATTCGGAAGGTTTCATTAATGCTGAACAAACTTTTAATAACTTTTATATATACATATATTGTTTATTTTCTTAATTTGCTGATTTTTTTTTGCTTTGTTATCACATTTTATTTTAATGCAATTCACTGAAGTGTGATGGTTTGATCAATAATTACTGGTATATATACACATTATTCCGTTCCAAAGGATGGAACAGTATTAATTGCATTATTTTTAATATTCTGAATTTTGCTTCCCTATCACTTGGTTTTCCCTTAAATTGTTTGGTTTTGTTTTGGTTTTAAATTTTTAGATTACTTAATTATTTGAGAAGAATTTTTATCTGATTTGCATAAATATTAATTTGTTTGCATATTCTTAGATTGATACACACACACACACATATATATATATATGTGTGTAAGTATACATCTCCCTTCCTTAATTAAAATTGTTGGTTTTTGGATACAATTTAATATTTTTGTTGAATGTTAATATGCTACAGTGATAGACAGATAATCAATTGCTAATCAAATCTAAGCATCCAAATTTTGATTGGTTATATTCAATCAGAATGCTCAGGATGTCACGCTTTTAAAGTTGTATAAAGAATGTTATAGTAGACATTTCAAGAACTACACTTTGAATTTAAGCAATGTTTCAACTAAATGAAATTCTTTAATATACAAAGAAAAACGAAATGAAAATACTGAAGGAACTACCGCATTAAAGTGCGAAATAGCAAAAATTCACCGCTGTATAAAGTTGAAAACAAAATATTATGACTTTTAAATTTAACTTTTACACCATTCGTATCATTTTGCATCATAATTCAAAAGGATGCTACATCATTCATGCCTAAATAGGACTTCCCAGTTTTGAAAGAAAAGTCAATCAACAACTTTTTTCCCCACTAATTAATCGCCTTTTTGAGTTTATGTAAGTTTCCAACAAAAGATAATAGAAAGAATTTTTTTTAAAATCCATAAATACTCTTTTAGACACGAGAGAATATTAGAACTTTCCGTCATGACCCAGGGGATATATGTCGCAGAGCAAGGTCGTGAACGACTGATACAAATCATTATGTTTTACAAAATTTAAAATATTTAATGATTTAAATTTATAATTGAAAGCATTTGTGTGCTTACCTGATCCTCTGTTGAGATGGTGTGATGGAGGAGAGGTGCCTATCAATTTCTGTGCGATCGAGACCCACTGAAGCAAGAAGTTCGTTTCCGCGCCGGATATGTCCCATCATGACATATGTGTCGGAAATCCATTATGCCTCATATTTAAAGTGGATTACCGTCCGAGCATTTTATTAATACGCTTGCCACTCGTAATTCCCAAATACATCGCGTATTACAGAGCTACTGAAATTCGGTGGTAAAATTTATCGTTCCGTATGACCATTGTGGCGGGAAGTCATTGTTCCCGATCCACTCATCCATTCTCGTATACAGCGACTTCGAAAGGAGGTTGTTGACTTAAAAGTGATAAATATAAGTAGATGAGATATTCCACTATAATGTTTAAAATAATATCTGTTTTTTAAGAGCCAGGTGCATTTTTTTTTTATATCTTTTAATACAATTACGGCCAGTTGCGTTGCCTAGCGGTCGTGGACTCGCGTTGTTTCCGTCGAGTCTTGGATTCCTGCCCTGATGTCACAAAAGACCCGCAGTACAGTGGGGCTGATGCGCGTTAAGTCTGCTAGAAATCCCAAGTCCTCCCGTTGGAGGAGTGTGGAAGATTGGTGAGGGAGATGCCAGCTCAGATGTCGTCCTCGTCAATCGACCGAGGTACGTTGCCAGTTTTCATTTAAATTGTCCTACTGTTGAAGCAAAAGCTATTTGGCTGAAGTTCGTGAGTGAAAATCCTAGTTTGCTTTTCCAGCTTAAATCCTGTATTCTTACGGCTCGTAAAATTACTCATCGAATTTCATAATTGCTTCAATTTTTTATTACACTTCTGAATATTTCAATGTTCTTTATCATGAAGTTATAATTACATAACAGGTCAATTGAAAAGTCACCGGCCTACCATAATAAAACACATTTTTTTTGGCAAAATTAGTTTTTTTATTCAACATAATTCCCTTCAAGGGTGATACACTGATTATAGCGACCCTCCAACTTTTCGATACCATTTTTGTAGTACGATTTGACCTTTGCTTCAAAATAGGCCTCAGTTTCGGCGATCACCTCTTCATTCGACAAAAATTTCTTCCCAGCGAGGATTATTTTGAGATCTGAGAACAGGAAATAGTCGCTGGGGTCCAGATCTGGAGAATACGGTGGATGAGGAAGCAATTCGAAGCCCAATTCATGGATTTTTGCCATCGTTTTCACTGACACGGTGCATTGTCTTGGTGAAGCAGCACTTTCTTTATTTTTTTTTTTTTTATAATGCGGCCGTTTTTCGGCGATTTCGTCCTTCAAACGGTCCAATAACGCTATGTAATAGTCGCTGTTGATGGTTCTTCCTTTTTCAAGGTAGTCAATGAAAATTATTCCATGCGCATCCCAAAATACAGACGCCATAACCTTGCCAGCCGACTGTTGCGTTTTCCCACGCTTTGGAGCGAGTTCATCGTGTGCAGTCCACTCGGATGACTGTCGATTGGACTTCGGAGTGAAATGATGGATCCATGTTTCATCCATTGTCACAGATCGACGCAAAAACTCGGGTTAATTACGCTTGATCATCTTCAAACACTGCTCCGAATCATTGACTCGTCGTTGTTTTTGGTCAAAAGTGAGCTCGCGCGGCACCCACTTTGCACAGAGCTTTTTCATACCCAAATATTCGTGAATGATAGGATGTACACGTTCAGTTGATATCTTTAGAGTGTCTGCTATTTCATTCAATTTCAATTCAAAATCGTTTTGTGGATTTTTTTTAATGTTTTCGTCGGTAACAACCTCTTTTGGGCGTCCACCGTCTTCGGTGCTCATTTCACCACGTCTAAACTTAGCACACCAATCCTTGAGGGTTGATTTTCCTGGGGCAGTGTCCGGAAACTCGGCATCAAGCCAAGTGTTTGCTTCAACTGTATTGTTTCCCTTCAAAAAGCAATATTTTATCAACACGCGAAATTCCTTTTTATCCATTTTTTTCACAATAACAAAAGTTGCTTCACTCAAAATGCTATAATTCACAAACTAATGATCCGACAGCCGTCAAATTTATACACGCATCTTTTGAGGGTTAGGGATAACTAAAAAACATATGGATTTAATTCTAGTAGCACCATCTATGTGTCAGACCGGGGACTTTTCAATTGACCTGTTATTTTGAATATATGTATATATTTTTGACCAATACTTCACTTTTAGTTCACGAGTTAACTTTTTCACGAGGTTTACGAGGACGCTTTTTATGTTATGCCATTTAGTCAGTTATATATAGTTTAGAGTTTGATCATTGTCGTCTTAACATGAAGAGTATCGGTGTCGGACCTCGTAATTTTGAACCTTGGACGACACCTGAGCCAGCACCTAGCTCCCCTAATTTCCACACCGCGCCAAAGTGAGAACGTAGAATCTCGTCGGATTTAACGTGCATCAACCCCGCTGCACGCTGCATTTATTGGATCTGTAATAGAATCTGGAATCGAACTCAAGGATGTGGAGCAACGAAGGCTATTATCGCAAAGGTTCTTTTAACTCATCTTCACTATAAAGTACTCACTGTGAGAAATATCTCTTGTAGATTTTCTCCGAATCAAAGCAACCAAATCAAGAGATTTTACAATGAATCGAAATTTTGGGGGCTTTTAAGTGAATATAATGGTTCGAAAAACTACGTTAAAAGGAATCGTTGGAAATTATAGGTCGCTTAGAATTCAGAAAGCAGAAAAAGTTTCACGAGAGCTGTTGGCTACAAACCGTGTAATATTTGAGCCACGATCGAGTGCTGAAGAGAACGACATCTGAGATGTTACCTCACTCTACCAACTTCCACGCCAAACTACATGAAGATTTTGAGGCTTGGTTACATTTAACATACTTGATTAATTGTCTATTGAAGTCACGCTGTAAGCACACAACACGAGAGTTATTTGTGAATGGACGTTACCTCACAACCAACACAGGTGAGTCTTAGGCTCCCGTCTACCGGACATTTTGATTTCGTGGACGTAATGTTAATTCAATTATATTTCTGCTACCGTTCTCAAATATTTACTATTTGATTTATTTGAATGGGATAAAGGGCATCTGAAAGAGCAAAAAGTTGTGAAGGCTTCTGTGGGATTACTTTTTTTCTCCGATTTTCGGAAATATTTTTTTAAAGACCGGAAAACTCGCAAACGAATCATTAAAATAGGGGTAAAAATATTTTTTAAAAATCGGAGGTGGAAAGTAATTCCTTAGATGTCTTCCTTATTTGCTCTTTCAGGTGCACTTTATTGCATTCAAATATAGATCAAATAGTATAGATTGGAGAATTAAAGTCGAAATTCCATAGGATTAACATTATGTCCACGAAATCAAAATGGCGGGTAGACGAGAACCCCTTAATGTGTGTGAACGTGATAGGAATAAAAAATTAACAAAATTTTCATGCAGACATAACTAATTTGAATAATAATTTAATCCTAAAGATGGAGTAGCCTAGTGGTCATGATAACGGACTCTCGGCCAGCGAGTTACGGGTTTCAGCCTCGATGCCACAAAAGACGCGCCGTGTAGCAGTGATTGATGCAATTTGCATTTGTCTTGGCTCCAACTCCTCCTATTGGCGTGATGTGGAAGTCAGGTTTGGTTTTATTAACATCGCACTAGAAGCAATACGAGGGCTATTGGCGACGTACCTCGTAATTTTGAAACTCTGTCAAGTGACGAGGATGATACCCTCCTCTCCTAACGTCCACACTACGCCAACGGGAGGACTTTGGGCCCCCTACAGATTTAACGTGCATCATCCCCGGCTACACGGTGGGTCTTTTGTGGCCAAGGCTCGAACCAGCGACTGAATGAAAACCGCCGGCCACGAATCCGAAACCATGACCACTAGACTACCGAAGCCACAGGAAGTCAGGAGAGAAGGTGCTAGTTCAGGTGTCGTCCTCGTCACTTGACCGAGGTTTAAAATTACGAGCTCCGTCACCAATACCCTCGTGTTGCTTCTAGTGCGACATTCATAAAACCAATCAATCTTGTGCGCATGCGCACAACGGTCAAACACCTCGCCGCTGGAACTGTGAAGCGCACAGTTCCGTACAAAGTTTTTTGCATCTTTTTCATGCATTGGGAGGTTTGTCACTGACATTAAGCTTTTGAATTATACATTGTACAAGTATAAAGAAAGAATTAAAGAAAAAGCACTCAATATATTAAATGTTATCGATAAGATTAAGTAGATAGTGGGGGTGTTGCAGATCCACACTGCCTATACATGAGCCGCTACTGATACCAAATAAGGGGTGGGCAAATCCCCATGCGTAAAATCTTGCAAAGTAAAACTTGGTATTTTTACAAGGCGAGCCGGAGAAGGAAATTTTTAACCCCTCCCCCCTTTGTTAGGAATACAAAGAGTGCCTGATAGTGTTTCTGCTAAGATTGGGGATCATTTGTAGAGTTTGGAGGACGAAGTCACAAGATTTCAGGATTTTGCGAAAATTGAGCCAAATTTCAATTTGGTCTCTTATCCCATCACTGCCGATATTGACGCAGCAACTGAGGAGCATCAACTTGAACTATATGATGTGCAGTCAGATCACATTGTAAAAGAAATGTTTGATGATATGACGTTAATTGATTTTTATATATCTTTTTCTGATGAAAATTTTCGATATATGAAGAGATTTGTTGGGAAAATGTTCTCTACATTTGGCACTTCATATATTTGGGAGCAAATATATATTCATAAATTCTTTTTGACAGACATCAACTTGCTGGCTGTGATGAAAATCTCCGTTCTGATTTAAAAAAAAAAAATTGTAAAAAAAGTTATAGGGTACATTCATTGAATTAAACATTCTAAAATTAAACATGCTTGCAGCTATAGATTAAACGAAATTAGAACAATAAATAAACTGAATAAAACACTGCCACTATTCAATTTCATTTCTATTTATTGATTTTTATGGCATACTCTATAACTTTTCTGAAATGCAAAGTTAACTAACTGAATGCAATTATTTTAAAAGGTGCGGCCCACCATCTGCCTCCACTTCCCAAAGTGGCTCCCGAGCCAAAACAATTGTCTATTCCTAATTTAAGTCATCAATCCAATTAGAAAATTATTTGAAATTATTTTATGTATTTAACACTTTATTTGCACTTATTGCATAAAATTTTATACAATAATTCATAATTTTTGCTGTTACATACACACAAATATTAAGAGTGATTTTCCAGTAATCTGGCAGTTCTTTTATCCAATATCTGCAGGATTACTAATAGTATACACAATGATATATAAAGAAAAACATATATATATATAATCAATACATAAATAAAACAGATATCAATTCATATTATTACAAAGAACTGCAGTCATAACAATGAATAATTCTCTGTTTCAATATTTAAAGTAAATTTCAGAAAGAACACAAGGGAATCAGAAAGGTTTATATTATTCTGAGTAAAGAGAGAAGTGTCATCTATTCTTATTTATATTATTAAAATATGCTGAAAACCATAAAGAAAGTGATGAAAAATCGAGAAAGTGATGCTTGAGATTATGATGGCAAGAATCGGATATGGCTATGATGCGCCAAACAAGTTGTAACTATTTGGAGCAATTTGAAAACGAAATAGATAAAAATTGAAAGGTGTAAATTAAAGAAAGTTCATTAGGGCATCCCAGGGGTGTGTCACTCGCATTTACCAAAGGCTGTAAACCCCATGAGGAACAGAAATATAAAATCTAGAATACATCGGGATCATACGTGATTCCTGTACTTGCCTAGTCCCTGAAGCGGAAAACAGTATTGAATTTACATATTAATTAATACAAGCAAAGTTTATAAACATTTTTGCTGAATATCATGCTATATGCATTAAAAAATCTTACACCTAATTTTATAATAGATCAAACAAACCAGAATCAAATCAAACACTACGAGATAGTAATATATATTCTAGCATTATTTATCTAGGAAAATTTTAATTATCTTATTGCAACACTGAGTTATCCTATTTAGAAATTATTTTAAGTGAACAAGAAATGAAGGAAAATATAGTTCAAATATTTTATGGAGACAAAAAAGAAAATTTTAAAATTCAATTTTAATAACAAGAGCACTTCCAATGAACTATATTACATAATAATGCAATAATTACACAAATACAATACATCCTTCAAAACAATAAGTTGATTGAAACAACAATGATAATAATCATATGTATCAAAAAATGCAATTTTTTTATTATCTTGTATCGAGAAATGTAGGCACTAAATTTTCTTGAACTCATTGCTGTCTGAAATAGGTTGAATGATTTAATACAGAATTTAAGCCTTTTGGCTTTTAATCTCTGTTTAAAAACTCTGAAGCTAGACTTAGGTTTTTAACTTGTTGCAGGATTACTTAATTACAGAGAAAAAAAAATGTAAGTTATTAATTTTTGTTGTTTTTCTCTGAAATTGAATGATTCATGAAGTATTGAGACTAAACTATTTTATTCCAAATAAAAACAATGCCAACTTTTTGCAATAATAAGAATAAAACAAATGATAATGCAGTAAAAAAAAAAAAATTACTAAACATTAGAATTACAGCAAATGATAAAATATTAAAGTAAATAATAATTTTCATAACAGATATTAAAATTAAGACAAACAATAAAATATTAAACTGAATATATTTTAAGCTAAATGTAATTTTTTTGCTGCAAAATAGGAACAAAATAAATCCTTATGTATTAATCTATTCATAACACTCTTCACATAGAAGACAATTGCAAATGATTTTAAATTCGAGAATAGTCATACAGACACCAGTCTTCAAAACAAAGTATGCTCTTAATTTTTAAAAGCAGGCATCACCAAACATACCAGAACAAAAAGCAGAGTTAAACTATTTAAAAATTTTAAAATTTAAATTACTATACATGAATACTGATATCATATTTAAGAAAAAAAAATCAATGTATTTTAATGTTATTTTTCATAAGGATAGCATGAAAAACAATAACCAAGAATTTTGTCACAATTTTTTTTAATAAAGTATTGATTGACTAATTTCAAAAAAATATATGCTAAAAATTACGTTTCATACTAAGTCTCTTAATTTTAGATGTTAACAAACATGTTTTTCTAGATAAAAATGTATTTCAAATAAATATTTCAGTGATTCCTTTAAAATAAAACTATTTCAGTTAATTACAGATTCTCATAATAATCATACGTACAACTTTGGAATTGCAATAAAATATTCATGTTTTAGCAAAAGAATAGCTATATACAATTTTAACACACGAGCCAGCCTTTTAGGCAATCAATGAACAAACTATATTTATTACAATGACTAAATTAAATATATTCTTATTGCAACATGTTATTGCCCTACAAATTTATCTCCTTAAAGGTGATCTTTCCCACTAGCTGTTCAAAAAAATATTTAACAAAATTTAATCATTAACTAACTGGCTAAACTAAGAAAAAAAAATCATAAGCAATTTTTAATGCATCATAACATTCAGTAAATTACTTTTACAACTCATCAAAAAATGCAAATTGCAAAATTTATAAATTAGCATTAAAACTTGATTGAAACTTAATTCTTCTTCTAAATCGAAAGAATTCAAAAAAATTATTTAAAAATTTGATTACATAATCTCCAAGATTCTTTTCATATCAAGGGCAATATATAATAGATTGATTGATTTTTTTTTTTTTTTTGCTGAAGTAAATTTCGCTGGAACAAAAAATAATTTTAATACAAAAAAAAAAAAAAAAAATCGAAGATTAATTTCATAAAATTAGATATTTTTACTTCAATACTAATTTTTCATTCAAATAAGTAAAAATTTATTCTGATACCAATAAAGCATTTGAAAAGATGTTCATTAATTATGTACTTGTCTACATGCATCAAAGAGTTTTTAAAAGCTTTCAAATATATCTTTCAGATTCCCCTCAGAGCATACATGCTATGAAAATATAAAAACCATATTTAAACTAGGCATAATATGTATGTAATATAATATGTAACAAGAAAAATCACATTTATTCTAATTTTCAATAGAAAGCCACAAAATTTCAAAATTGTGACAGAAAATTCCTATTAATAGAGGATAAAAAAATCCTATTAAAAGTTTATTTTCACAAAACATTATAAAATGAAGAAGAGTATGTTTTTGTTTTGTTCCAAAGTTTTAAACTAATTCATTCAGTAATATTAAAACACATTTCATTAAGAAATTATAATAACAATATATTTTAATGGGGCAAGGATTTGAAAAAAAATGAAGTCATAAAATATGATTCCAAAATGTATTAGTGTCATGATATGAAATGGACTGATATAAAATTTAATTCAAAAATAATAAGATATATGAATATCATTTGAAATTAATATTTTATTGGATTATAATTTAAAATTAATAGGAGATTAAATATATTCCAGAATTAACAAAAGGATAAATATTTCAAATTAATAAGGTATAACATATATCCAAAAAATAATAGGATATTGGAATATAATAACAGACTGGCATTAATATTATAGTACAAAGTAACAATTTGACATTATATTTCATTTATTTTTTTTTCTAATTAAATTAGATATATGTGATGTCTACACAATACAAACAACACAGAATAAGCATTTTGCTTTAAATGAGTACTTACATATATACAATAGTTTTTATACCTAATTTAGAAATTTCCAGCAAATATTTTTTTAATAGCAACCTTAAAAAAATCTATGTAACATAATTTTATATTCAACATACAAGTGGTTTAAAATGTAACATAATTTTATATTCAACATACAAGTGGTTTAAAATGTACTGGTGAAATAATATCAAAAATTTTCCATATTAAGATTTTATCTTTATATATTGAAGAAAACCATAATCAATTTTGACAATACAGCAGAGAAAATGATTCAATGAATGTAAAATTCTTATTTCTCAGTTTAAAATTTATGTATAAAACAACATGCATCAATATTAAAGAGTATAATTCAGTTATACTATATGCAATTTCATACAAATGAAATTGCAACCATATATGAATCATATAAGTAAAATTTACTCATAAAAATATAAAGAAAGTACTCTGATTAATTAAAAATTTTCATGTTTAACTATTTTATGAATATCTCGCTCAACTACAAAAAGCCCTCATACAAATTTGAAAAATGTAACACTTTTCCTAGGTAAGAATGCATAATTGTCCATAGGAAAAAAAATGATATATTTTTTTTTTATATCCATAGGAAAAAAGTGAGCTCATAAATGTAAAAAAGCATAACACTTTTTCTTCTTTTATGAAGCACTTTAGATATCCCTAAACCATCTTAAATTTTGTTTCCATTTATGTCTATATAAACCAAATGATAAACAAATCTTAATACAACATTTCATAAATATAAATTTCAAAGACAATGACCTTGTTATATGAAAAATACACAAAATTTTTCTAAAATTATTACTTACAGAAAGTGACTTCTGACAAACTTAATACACTTAAGGTTTTTCATTGGTATGAATGGACAAATGTTTCTTTAAGTAATCACTACATGAGAAGGCCTTCTTGCAAATTTCACAAACACAAGGCTTTTCTTGAGTATGAACACACAAATGTATCTTTAGGGATCCCTTTCGCGTAAAAGCCTTCTGGCAAATATCACAAACATAAGGCTTTTCATTGGTATGAAGACGCATGTGAATCTTTAAGCTTCCACTTTTTGAGTAAGCCTTATTACAATTTTCACAAACATAAGGCTTTTCATTGGTATGAACACGCATGTGAATCTTTAAGCTTCCACTTTTTGAGTAAGCTTTATTACAAATATGACAAACAAATGGCTTTTCATTAGTGTGACTACGATAATGACTTCTTAAATTTCCATTGGTAAAAAAAGCCGATTTACAAATTTTACAAACATAGTTCCTTTCATTATTATGGAAATTTAAATGATCTTTTAAGGTCCATTTATGCGAGAAAGCTTTTTTACAAATTTCACAAACATAAGGCTTTTCTTTGGTATGAGTACGAAAATGACTTTTTAAGCTTCCATTGGTAATAAAAGCAAGACCACATGTTTTACAAACATAATTTCTTTCATTATTATGAATACGCAAATGAATTTTTAAGGAGTAACTAAGCGAGAAAGCTTTGTTACAAATTTCACAAATATATGGTTTTTCTTTCTTATGTAGATACAAATGAGTTTTTAAATATCCACTGTCAGAAAAAGACTTTTTGCAAATTTCACAAACATAAGGCTTTTCCTTGGTATGAGTAATTAAATGTCTTTTTAGGGACCAATTGTGAGCGAAAGTTTTTGTGCAAATTTCACAATTGAAAAGTTTTTCATTCGTATGCGTACGCAAATGTTTCGTTAAGTTACCAATCTGCGAGAAAGTTTTTGTGCAAATTTGACACCCATGAAGCTTTTTATTGGTATGAATAAGCAAAGGAGATTTCAAGTGATCCATTTTTTTTAAAAAAAAATCTTCCCACAGACTTCACTAGCAGAAGACATGAAATGGAAAGTCATATTGATTGTATGATTGATTTTGTGGGATATGGAACAACTAAGGCTATAATCCCATTTAATGGAAAAGTCACATTTAAAGTATGACAATGATAAAAGATTATATTGCATTTATGATAGAAAACGGTTCGTTTAATTAGCATAAATGACCTGAAAAAAGAAACATATTGCAAAATAAATATTTGCATATATCGCTAATGATTACGATTTCCCCCTTCGTATGAAAGTGTTCATTTCGTCACACATGCAGAGAAAACAATTTGTTGCATAATTTTCATACATTTCTTCCATTGTATTACAGAATGCTGCAGCTGCATGTTTCCCTTTGAAAGAAACTCCTCAAGGAATAAATAATAATAATAAAGATATACACCAATTGTTGGGAAACGAAGTGAAATAACTGCCAGTGCGCGGCTGTGCTGTGATGTCAATCTGCGAGCGGACTCTCAGAACAGCAGTTCTAACACTGATGATATGGAAGAGTTGAATTCGAGGAGTCTGAACAAAAGAATAAAATATTGTAGTAAACTATTAAAGGACTTATGCCAACGATTTAGGAAAGAATATCTAGGACAACTCGAGCAAAAACATAATGAAAAGCAATCGCGTAATTTTGATATTGGAAAAATAGTTTTAGTAGGAGATGATAATAAAAAACGATTGTTTTGGCCATTGGCAAAAATTATTGAGTTGATTACATCCTCTGGAAGGCCCGAAAAAGCCCCTACATGACTCGATCTTTTGAATAATATTTGTTATACTCTTGGGACTCTTCCTGACTCTCAAGGTGGGGATGTTGGGAAATGAAGTGAAATAACTTCCGCTGCACGGCTGTGCTAGAATTTAAAAAAATTCACTAATTTAATAAAAAAAAAAAAAAAAAAAAAGCTCCAAATAAAGTTATATGTTTTGTAATTCATCGTATTTACAAAAAAATACATTCTCTCATATAAAAAAGTTTCAAATACAAGTATATATTTTGTAACTGATCGTTTTTAAAAAATACATTCTCTCGTAAGAAAAAAGTTCTAAATACAATTATATATTTTATATTTGTTCGTACTTAAAAAAAATACATTACCTATTAAAAAAAAAGTTCCAAATACATTTTCTAAATGCAATTATATATTTTGTAATTGATCGTATTTACAAAAAAATGCATTCTCTCATATATATAAGAGTTCCAAATACATTTTCCAAAATTCAATATATTTTATAATCGACAGAATTTTAAAAATTCATATCTCCAAGCAAAAAGTTCCAATGCAATTTGTGCATTTTACTTGACTAGCCTAAAATGCCATCTCTCCTATATATTATATACATATATTATATATATATATATATAGCTGTCTGAAATGCAATTATATTTTGAACTAATTGTATCAAAATTATTCATTAACTAAAGCTCTGAATTCTGCCACATACAAAACTCAAATATTATATATCTTTATATTTATTATGATTATATATATAAGATATATAAAGGTCTGAAATGCAATTATATTTTTGAATTAATTGTATTCAGAAAATTAATTATTTTAACTAGTTTTGAAGGTTATTATAAAAACTCTAAAATACGATTATATTCTTTTACATTTATTATGATTTCATAATATATATAAGAGAGAGAGTATATATAGAGTATATATTACGCCATTTTAAGCTCGTTTTCTTTTTAAAAAGTACAACACTTTTTGTGAATATTTTAAATAGAATATTAAGAAAATTAAAATTTAAAGAGATTGTATGCTTTAGAGAGGAGGTATACCATGCACACGCAGAAAAGATATATTCGAATTAATATTATATATAAGTAGAAATTGATAACTTATTAATTGAAGCAGTTTATACCACAAAATTATGAAAACATATTATTTCATCAAACTGAGCTCAGCCTCAATTTGTGTTCGACCTCGAGGTACTGTACTGTTCTTTTTCTCCCATGGAGCTACTGTCCAGGTGTGACCAGGGGGTGACGCGCCCTGGCCATTTCTGAAGGATGTTTAAACCTCCCTTCTTTCAACCACCTTACTTTTTCCATTTTCAAACTCTAAATCATAGTTACACCTTTTTGCCAAAGCATAACCGTATTTCATTTTCTCAAATTAGAGCAAAACATCACTAACTTCATCATCAATCAGGAGAATAGAACAAAAATAAAGATTGAATTTCTACAAGAGATTTATTTCTTCCTTTGTTTTTAATTTAAAGTAATTATCATACATTTATTTCAGAATTGTCTAACATGAAATTATAATAGAAAATTGAAAATCATTTGTAATGTTAAACTGAAAGAAATTCATTAATCCTACTTCATTTAATTTGGGGCATTTAGATGAAGACATTGGCATTTATTTCTGTTCTTCATAATTCATTTAATTCCTTCTAGAGTTACACATGTATTGTAAATTATACAATTTAGTCTTGTATTTCAACGGTATTTCTTTAATAAGATTTTGTAAAACTTTATTAGTTTCTATTTTAGTAGTCTTATTTTTAAAAATTAAATGGATGTCAAATTGATAAGAATGTATTTGATTAAGATTTGCCTTTAACTATTTTAAATAATTTTATTGCATTCCCTTTACACCGAATCTGCTAGCACATTTGAATCACCATTTGATTATAGTAAACGTATATACTATTCCAGGATGTCGCTTTTCTAGGATTGATTCTGAGAATTTTAAAAGCATTTTTCAAAAATAACATGCAACAATTCAGATCTGTAATATTTTCAATTTTATTGTTGTAATTGCTATTTTATTCATTTTATAATTATAACATATTTAGATTTTCACTTTAGTTTCTTTTAATTAATACACAAAGGATAATTAGAAAAAGATTATGTAAAAGCTGATTAAAATTAATAAAACTTCAAGACATTAAATTACAGCCTGAACTTAAAGATGATTATTTATGAATAATTTTTAAGAATGGAAAATATATTCATGTGAAAGCGCAAAATTAGTAAAATTAATTATTAGGTAATAAAATTCACTTGCTTTGAAAAGTAACAGGGCCAGAAGCTACCATGAAAACTGACTATGTAGGTTATGTCAAGCACGGAAGCTAGTAGTGCAACAAATTAATTAGCGGATTTTAGAACTTTAACCTGTAACTATATACACTTTGATGCTATTAAAAATTTACATAATTAGAAAATATGTCTCAACATGGTTCCTGATCATGAAGATCTTTATTCGATAAATACGTAACTGAACGAAGCTACAACA
>BMAW01015989.1:8859-23532 GCA_019974015.1 Nephila pilipes
TTGTGCTTCGTTCCAGTACGTATTGCTTTACAGAAGTGCTATTTTCATCTCATTGTACTGTTAATGATAACACGATTATGCACAAGATTCCCTGATTGTACTTTTAATCTTTCCACATTTCATTGTCTGTATGTCGCCCTACTTTTAAATATTTGTGAATAAGCGTCGTTTACAATTATTTCCCGTGTTGAACTGATTTCACTTGTAAACCCACATGAGAAATGAGATTTTTATATCATAATTCGATTCGATCTTACATACATATTGATGATTTTAAGACTAATTGAAATATCACTACAATTGCTGCAATTTATCCTCTTGAATTCTGAGTGAATCAGATACGGAATCTTTAACTATCAAGTGAAAAAATGATCACTTCTCTGTCTGCAAGTACAGAATTCTTTTCTCCTACTTTCTTTCAGACAGGTCTTAGTATGAAGTGGTCAGGTTCAAGCTCGCAATTGGTGTTCTGTTTTGACGATTCGAATCCTATTCTCATAAAAGACTCAGCATTATGCAGGGAGACGTTCTGCAGCGTTAAATTGGTTGATCTTAGCAGGTATCCACGAAACGGTTTCAATATTGTAGAGTGGGATACTAGCTTAAGTGTCACGTCCTCGTTGTATGAATGTTACTCAAAATTGTTTGGTCCGTTGCCAATAGATTTCGTGACTTCTCATTGGCATTAATGGAAACAGTAGACAATCTTCTGTTCATATAACTATACTGTTAATAATATTTGTGAGAGTTAGAAATTGTAAGAGTGGCAGCTCATGCTTGATAACCTCGTTATTTCAGCGTGTTTTGAAAATCACGATTTCCATCACCGAAAAAAATTTACGTTGTTTCTTACTCCATCATAACTAAAGCTATCACTCATGCATGTTAGTATACCAATATTCAATCGTTACTACATCTATTTGAATGTAAATTAGAAGCAAGATTAAACAATCGATTTTTTTTTAAATTTAGGCTTAGAAACTCTTCAAAGTGATAACACAATCATTTTATGTACCTCATTAAATTTAAATTGCTTACATCAATCTTCAGACAGTACACGAGAAAGTAAAAAAAAAAAAAAAACCAGAAATCTGTTAGTTGTGTGAGATTAATGCTTAAATTTTCTCTGTATTCACCTGTATGATTTGCATTCTTTTTTAATTTTTCTGTATTGTATAATGCAATTTATTAATTTTTCCGACGTTCATGGATCAAATATTTTTTATTGTAGATATAATTTTTGCTATATAGAGTATGTTTCATATGACCTTATAAGTACTGATTTATATTGTACATAATATGGATATAATTTTGTTTAATTTTTGATTAAAGTGTCTAGGTATTTGTTTCTAACTTGGGAAAAACACATTCCCCCAATGAGGGAGGATTGTCTCTGTAGGTGTGAATTTAAAATAAACTCGTCAGAGTTTAAGTTAAGCGTATAAGACTCTCAGTTGCTGCTTCAGCTGGGTAAACATCCATTATAAATTTTTTTTCGTAAAACTGCTTAGTATACAAAGCCGCCAGCCATTTTACTTTGCCGCTTCGCTTTTCGCCGTATGCCAAAGCGCCAAGCACCTTGCTGCGCTGCGTAGCTTTGCTTGTAAAAGATGGCATATACACGTTAAAACTATGATACTAATAATACTGTAAAAAACTGAAGAATAGACAAGAAATGGTGAATATATTCATTACAACTTATTAAAATGCACGAAAACAAAAGAAAGTTATCGACTCAAAGGCATTAATCTACTTTGAGAGACAGCGAGGCTGTACATGTAACTACGTAAGATATATTGATTAAAGGTAATTTTTTTCTGAAGAATATTGTTATGAAAATCGTTAGAGAAAAACCACTACCCCAAAGATATGTATAGTAACTAAAAATTATATAGATGTAATAATATGCCAATGAAAAATATAAAATCTTGTCACAGAAGATGGTTTTCTCAATACGATGTGAAAAAATGGTTGTATAAAATTGATATGAAAAGAGGGGAGAATATATAAAAAAAACCATCCTACTTGTGCATTCACAGAGAAATTCTAATAGATAAATCATTTCGTTTGTTTCTGAATGAAATTGTATGTTGATTATAAGTTATAACAATGCTATTCAGGCTAGTGTCAAATTAGACATCTCTTCAACTATTTTGTAGACCTCAAAATATGAATACTATATATAAGACTTATTAAGAAATTATTTGTGATTATTTGATACTCTGGGGTTCTTGAGCAACAAACCTGATAAGAAAAATCTGCTAAAGGTCGATGGTGAGGCATTTTGTGAGTTTTTCAGTGATATCTTTGAAAAAATAAATATATTAAGTAAAATAAATTTCATTATCAAATTTTTGCTGTAACACATATTTACCTACAATAATTTTTGTAAATTTTTTATTCGCTCTATAAATGTAAGAAGGAGAAGCCTGATCTTGTTGCTGATCATCTGAAGAATTTTATCATTTGATTTAAAAGTAAGATTTTGAGGTTTTGAAAAAAAAATAATTGATTTCTAACTTGAATTGATGGGTAATGTTGTTCGATTTCCTCAAATATTTTATGTCAATAGTATCAGAAGAACTCACAAAATTCAAAATAAATAATCAATTAAAAATTTGTTTTATATGAAAAGATGAGAACCCGTGGCTTTCTGGGGAAATGAGGTGAATTTCGAAAGCAACCTAATGTGCAAGAGAACGACAGTTACCGTTTCAATCTCCATGTTAGCTGAATGCAGATTTAGTACCATACATATTTTGCTGCTAAAAATGGAAATAGACTGGACAAAATTAAACGGATAGATTTAAAATTTGAAGTTCAAGCTAAATTGGAACCTGACATAATATCTCTTTGACCAGGCTTGATAATTGTAAGAACCTGTTCAGTTTTAAATAATAAATAAATTACTAATAATTAAATAAACTATCCAAAATAATTCTTTAGATAAATTTTTTACACTCAGAATAAAATTCCCCATTACATATTTAAGAAGTTTACTTACTGTCTTTGCCAAGAATCTCTAATTTCTTTCTAAAACTTGTCATTTAAGGTTTAACATAGACATTTGTATTTGAAAGATATTAAAATTTTTTTTGTAATTTAAGAATATTTGGAATGGTACAGCATAAAACATGATATTGAAACACTTTAAGTCTAATCCGTTTCATTATCTGTGATTCTATTTCTTTTCTTTCTCACCATGGTTTTTTTTATTAAGCATTCGAGAACTATTTTGATATATATTTTTAAATAACATTCTAGATGTATTTTCGTTCGGTCAGTGATAAAATAAGCTACATCCATTGTAGCTACAATTTCTATGATTTATATGTTCAATTTTATATCTCGCTAATATTTATATTTCAATCCTCCTTAGCCAATAAAATATATGATACTTGCATGTAATATCAGATCTGAATAAAATAAGCAATAATGTTTGGCTAAGGACAAACTATTAACTTAAGTCAGATAATTCTTGGCCTTTAAGCCAATTTATTTTGCAAGAAATGATTTCAAAGGCATATTTTTTTTATTGCATATAATTAAGTACCATACTATGATATTCAAAATATCTTAAGATATATTTTCCCTCAGTGAGAGAAAATTAAAATAAAATAATTTGATTGGTGGATTATCCCTCCATTTTTTTTATGAAATAATGTATTTTTTTATAAAATAATATATCCCAAGAGGAAAGAAAAAGAAGAACTCAAATCTTCATCAGAGTTGAGCTCTGCTGAAGTCATCTGAGGAATAATCCAAATAATTAGAAGAAATATCTGTATGTATCAGAATGTAGTTTATCATCTAACAAAAAGTATTTTCATCGTCTATTATGCATAATTTCCATAAGATTCACAAGCACGTATACAGTAGAACAAAAATTTCAAAGAAAGTTCCCGCTTTCCCACTTCATAGAAAAAACCGGATTAAGAAAGCATTTCATTTTACATGGAAGCCGCCATCTGCTGGAAAAAATAATAATACTAAATGGTCTCTTTCAATAATGAAAAATGCAGGCAAACCAGAAAGGAAAGGAGAAAATATCGATGCCCGTACATGCATTTGACAAACCAGAAAAGAGCCAATTCCGGAGTGACACGTACATATGCAAGAGCCAAACCCTTAAAGGGAGTTAGTTAATGTCTGTATTTATCAGATTAATGAGTGTATTCCCATGGTGATTGCATATATACGGAACTATAGCCACTTTCGAAGATTTGAGTGTTTGTTTTATATTCACATTCCCACATACACTAATCAACCCGCTTATTAACAAAGCAGGAGAATATACTGGATATTAGACTGTAACTCTGAGAAGTGTTGTTTAAATAGTTGCAAAGAGTAGTGCACAAATGCACACAACTAAAGTGATATAAAAAAGGAAGATTCCAAAGAAATCAAGCATTTAGAAAGGTGAAGTTTCTTTAGCCTAGAAATTCTAGAATGGAACAAGTATCATAGCAATTTCTTTATATATACTTGTAAATTTTGAAATTTAATACTTCTAATTAATTAGCAAGATCAAGTAGTGATTGTAGAATTGGAGAGAAGAAAGTTCTATCACGGAAAGAAAAGAATAGAATTAAAAGACTCAAATGAAGATTAACATTTTGATTCAGTGATTATTTTTATTTAAAAGAATATCAGAAAAGGTAACATAAATTCAATTCGATATACTTAAATAGGATGTCAGTGGTGTATAACAGTCTTTGTTGTCATTAATACATGTTATTAACATACAAAGAGCGTTGACAACATATCAGGGAATTGTGCGTGTGTCTGTCTTACATTTGAATGTCAAATTACAAAAAATGTAGAAAATACCAAATTCTCTGAAACTTTTTTTTTTAGTGATGTCTGCCAGAGGAAGATAAAGGACAACAGCAAAGAAAGAAAGAATCAGCAATTTACGCGTGAAATTACGATTCACAATTCTGAAGATGGGCTGCGGAATAACAAGCGGGTGCAGTCAGGGGTGAGGAAGACAGGCATGGATGGAGTTAAAGGCCCGGCACGAACACTTGATTTGGCGAGTGCGTGACAATGCACGCTCGTATATGTAGCCAGCTATGTATGTATGTAATAATATGATGTATTATGTATGTATGTATGTATATGCCTTGCTGTATAACAATAACTCTATATCAACATATGTAAGTGTATTTGTGTATCTGTGTATGTAGATGTGATTGTGTAACTTAATAGCCTGTGTATGTATGTATGTATAACAAAATTAATAGTATGTAATATATATGTATGTATGTGTGTAATAGCAATAATATAATTATTGTGTATGTGTATGTGTATATAATGTAATATATTAACAATATAGGCTGTGTTAGCCAATAATATTGTATGTAACAATATGGAGTGTGACCCTTCCCAGCAATATGTAATGGCAGCAGCCAATAATAACAATATAATAATATAGATGTATTTATATGTAATATGTGTGTAATAACCAATAATAATAACCCAATAAGTATTATTATGTATATATGTAACTCTTTATATATATATATATGTATAATAACCATAAATGTATTATATATATATGTATATATATATATATATATAATGCGTTATATAATGCTTATCTCTCTCTCTCTCCTCTGTATATATATATATATAAGCCGATTTCATCTGTTTTAGACCAGAATGTGAACCACCCTCAAACATGAATTTGTCTACTTAGAGTTGGTGTGACAAATGGATCATAACTGGTTTTAGTGTATAAAGTACTTACCTATTCTTCATTCAGACTCTGAGTGAGGCCGTTAGTTTTAGTGTTTGCTTTATCTTTCAGTCACATGTTCAGAAACTGTATAACTCCAGGTGTGTGACAAAATTATAAACTCTTGCAAGATTAAAAGCTACCAACAATCAGAAATAACTTCTGCAGTTAGCGTAAATGCAAATCAAGAGTGTCAAGAATCTAACTTCGTTCAAAGAATGTGAATCATCTACTCTCTAAAAGGAAAGAAAGAAACATGTGGGTGCAAGCGGAAATTTACAGCCCAAACGGATTCAAGTACTAATATGGAAGTAGCAAATTACTAAATGAAAGGAAGCAGACCTTCAAAGGCATTTATTGGCATTTAGCTTCGACGTTAGAAGCGCCACTATACAGATACTTTTTTATATGTGTCCGGAAGGCAGATTCATTAATCAGATTTTTTTACCACCTAACGTGATGAAGAAAAGAAAACATTTAATGTGAGGGAAGTGCAAATAATATACTGCTCCATGATTAGAAGAAAGCAGAAGTTTTCATGATGATATTCATCTATTTGTGCTCAGATACATTTTAAGATAATGTGAGAAGAAAGATTGGCAGACAACACACAGGACAGGACCATATCAATGAACTATAAAACATCCGCTCAGAATGCTAATTTGGGATTTTTTTTCCCGCAAATGGCAATGGAACCTTGGATTCCCTGTTCAATGCATGATGAATTTGATAAAATATATCGAAATATTACAACATATGATGATAGTTTAATGCTTGAAAACCTTTACCAGGACATTAAAAACATGACTTGACAACATGCACCAATTAAAAAACTGAAAAGATGTTTATCCTGGAAAATCAAATTAAAGTGCTTTATTAGTCTATTGAACATTCATCTGTGCAAAATCCATAGAAGAGAAATTGTGGAATATTTTAAAATGGCATTTTAGGTAACATGGATTATACACAACAAGAACGCATAATAAACAATGTAATACAAAGTGTGGTTTCGTGGGAACTTTGAATTTAAGATCATGTTTACTAATCTATTAAGTCAATTCTGGTGCTTGCTAACGGTCCTTTACTTCTAAGGATCGACATACGGCCTACAAGAAAAAGTATTGTAAATATATAAAATGAATAAAAACATCATTGCATGTTTTCGTAAAATGGATTTTTTTTTTACTTTGTCCAAATTAATTTGCACAGGTATATATATATATATATATATATATATATATATATATATATATATATATATATATATATATATATATAATAACTTATATATATATATATATCTTCTTTATATATATATATATATATGTATGTTATATACATATATTTGGCTTTGACCAATGTGTCAGTAACCATTTTCTTTAGCTTCTGTATGCACATTGAAATTTCATTTGCATACACTGTTATCACAATATAGAAATGAAAATACTGGGTTATATAAAAATGAATCATACTATTTTAAAATTCTATATTTTCTGATATATGACACTAGAAGTAGTAAGTAACACACATGAGTTACAAAGGAAAACTATTGGAGTGTTGTATACATGTGTGTTTGATATGACCTCAGCACATACATATAAAATGTCAAGACAGTATGTAAATAGGAACCTTCCCTCCAAACACGTTTGTAATGTGTCAGTGTAGTTGTCTACACATACATTTCATCTTTACAAATTGCTTAGAAGGAAATCATGAGCCATATCAAGTTACCTGGTGGCCAGCTGTAACATCTCAGGTCATTCCGGACCGTAGAGTTTATCCGATGTGGCTTCTTGTTCAAGGAAACGAATAACCTCTTGCAGTCACTGTGGAAGAACAACACAGTCTATCTATATTGTACATAATATAAAATTCCCATGCTTTTCATTTTTGTATTACTTAACATTTTATGTGCTTTATTTTTGAAAATATGAAAAGCATGAAATGATTAATTTTGAACAACCCTGTATATGAAATCAATTACACATTACAGAAATGGAAAATGGAATATATTACTATTAAAGAAATTTATTTGAAGTTTGTCGGATTTAATTTCAGGAATCTATTACTAAATTACTATATTAATGTGAAAATCTCAACTTGACTAACTGTTGACTCTTGCAGACCTCCAGTAAATATGTATACGAAAATTAAAAATTGATTACATTTATTGTTGTCTGCATGTTAATAGGATTGATTAAAAAAAAAAAGGACAAAAGAGTAGGTAAGTCATTTGTTTTCTGTAAAATAAAAAACTAAAGAGATTCCTATAAAATTTATTTTTATATTATTTTAATTTACTGTGACAATCACACACAAAACGTAGCCAAAAACTCAAATCTCTCAGAGACTGTTATACCTCATGGAAATCATCTAATAATCTTTAAATGAATAGTACTGTGTTTTAGAAACCATAAATTAACAAAAAAGTAAAAAAAAAGAAAGATTATTATTTTTCCTTAGATTGCATTACTTGAAATGTGCGTATTGAGTAAAAATATTTTATGTATTTAAAATATTCAATTACCTAAAACCAAATAATCTGTTTAGTGAAATGTTTAAATTTTTAAAATTTTTGGAAATTGGATAATTCATGAGAATACATGTTAAACAATACTGATAATCTGTTTATTTTTTTTTGTTTAAGTTAAAATTTATTGCTTTTAATCAGGTTAGAAACTCAAAATAAATATATCTCCCAGGACAAGCATTAATTAGTTTTATTATTTTCATAATATTAATTAGGATTATATCCATTTCTAATATTTCTTTTCAATACGTGCATTAAAATATCAAAATAAGCAGATGAAAACATATCATTTTAAGAATTTTAACCTATAATCTAAAAGTCAAACATCTTCAATCATTTTTTCTCTGATAAATTATCAAAATTGATTTTAAGTATGTGTTTGGTAATAAAATATTAGCAGTTCACTTTAATTTTATAAAAAATTCACTATTTTTTACAAAAGATATGTATTACAGAATATTAATAGATAATTAATTATCCCTATGGCAAAAAAATTGGAAAAAAACCCGGTGACTTTATTTAATTAAATTTTATGAAGGCCACACACAATGGAGGCTTCAAAATCACAAGATTGGCATAATGGAATGATTTTTGATGAAGATTAATGAGCACTGTCAAAATTTATTGGAAAAAGTACGTTTAGTTCAAAATTCCAGTTTGTTTAATAATCTTTAGGTATTTATATTTTTCTTATCCATAATTGTTATATAGCGAATTAATGCAGATAAATTAAGGATAAATTTCAATATATTGAAATTTCAATTCAAACTATCTGTAACTGCACAGTTCTTATATATTATATATGTCTTTGCTTTCATTAGAAACTAAATGCTAAATTTTACTTTGTACTAACATATATTTTTTGGATTTTTACTTTATCACTATGTATATAATATCATTTATAGAGTTAGCACATGTATTCTGTTTTCAAAAAAACTATGTTTTAATTGTTTCATTGAACTCTAAAATATTAATAATAATTCTATAAATTGGTGATATATTTCAATTAAATTAACTATTTTCTCATTTCATTAAAATATTTGTACCAATAGAAGTCAATTATTTATTTTCTTCCTTAAATATTTATCAAAGTGATGAAATTCAAGGAAGAGTAGTAACAATCAGATATTAATTAATATGTTTCCATAATAAAATCTATCTGCTTAAGCCATTGCAAGTAGCCTTCCGTACCGTAGCCCGCCGTATAAGCCGTACCGTAGCTGCGGCAGTCCATGAAGCACGTGAGCTGAAGTAATATATTGACTTTTACTGAACAAATTAGTTTCTTTTTGGTCTGATAAAGCAGTCCAGCGATCTGACATAAATATTGCTATATGAGTCAGAAGATAATAATACTATTGTAGAAAATTAATTTTAAACAGAATTAACATTAAAATAAAAGAAACATATTCAACGAATAATTATAAAAAAAAAAATTAAAATATTTCTGCCATAATATATAAAAGAAATCAAATTTTTTACCACTAACTTATAAATATTTTACCGCCAATTAGACAGATAAACATTAGCATCTACAAAAAATAATTCAAGATAAAAACCAAATTTTTTTATTTAGTGTAAAAGTTATTAAAAAAAAATTATTAAAACTTGTCGAAAATGTCCTAAATTTTTTACATTATTGACGAGTAAGAACGATTTAATATTTGGACCTTTAGCATGATGGGAAGTGGTTAAATTAACGATGAAAATTTGACTGTACACTGATACAAACAAACGACACCTAAGTGAAATACATAAAACGTTAAAATTAACTAAAATTAAATTCCTTCAGCAGGTGAATTAAATAGTTGCAAACCTTTTAGCCCAACGGCTCACGAAGATAGAATTATTTGGTAGTTTTTTTTTCTTAAAAGTGGTCACCTTGATCTGCTTCACAGATTTAACGTTCCAGGCAAAAAAAGAAAAAATCGCCAAATTGCTAATTTTGAAATCATGCCAAGTGGTTGGACTAAACTGCATTATTAAAAAAAAATATATTGAAGTATCAATTCAAAACTGGTTGAAAATGTAAAATATTATGTGTTAGGCGAGTAAGAACGATTCCAATTTCAGAGCTACAGTTTGATAGAATTGGATCAATTAACGATCAAAATTTGATGACACATACTAAGTGAAATACATAAGAAACGTTTTTAAAACGATACGATTGCACCAAAAGTATAGTAAAATAGCAATAAAATAAATTAAAATAGACAGAAAATAAGCATAATATGTAATAATTATATTATTACAATTAATGAAAATAATAAAAAAAATAATAATCCAGATATAATCAAAACTTCATATTTTTAAAGAAAAGGAAAACAAAATATATGTAATAAATAATGGTGGAATTTTCTCTAAATAAAGGTGTAGGAATTAGTGACCATGCATAATATATTTGGTTATCAAATTAAAATAAATCTCCATGTATTTTGATACCATTTTATAGTATTCCTTAATATTTGGTTTTATCACTATCTAATTTTTACATAAATACCTAGATGTTTAGCTTCTTTTTACATTCATATTAGTTAACAACAAACTTGTATAATTAAAGCTGAAAGGCAACGCATCAGTTGTAAGAATTGTTATATATTATTAGCCTATATCTAAACATTTTAAAATTATAATCATTGAGAGAATTATTCTTACGTAACTGTAGAAACATATTATATAATCTAATTGCTTTCTTACCATACTGGACAGGCATATTTTTACTGCTTAAAATATTTTGTTATTATTCGCTTCGCCAGCTGTAGCTGCCACGTAGCAGCATACCTGGCTACAGCCCGCCACACTTACGCCGTATGCCTTTTCGCCGCGGCACAGCCAAAATTGCGGCTGCCGCCTTTTTTATTAAATGAATTCTTTAAAAGTTTAAAAGCTTTGTAATAAAGTTATGTGCAGAAAACGTTAATTTTCATTATAGTATTATTCAAAAATGATTTGATTAACCCCAATTTAGATCTTCATCACTTTATTTTATATATATACAGAGTGGTTATGATAACAAAAAAATAGAAATACCATAAACTCAATGAAACACAGTTGTATGCATATTTTGAAAGATTGCTTATCATATTTAAGGCCATTTTGCAGTACTAATTTTTTTTTACTAGTGTAAAATCTCATTCATAAAATTTTTATAACAAAATGTGAGAGATTTGAAATAATTTCGTGATTTAAAGACGAATTAAATTTCCATGCCAATCCAATTTTTATATATAAACATTTATCTGGTCTTTGTGTGAATCTTAAGCCTATACAAACAGTATCAAAGTTGAATCAATATATGAATTATAACAATTGAATTTTATATTTTATTTTTTCTGAATCTTCTTTATATTATAGTATATAGAGTACAAACTTCTGGGAAATACACTACACTCTTAACCCAGACTTTGAAAGAAAGCAGGAATTTGAACAGAAAGATTCTTTCTCGTGTATCGACTAATTTCTCTACAAAACATTAGATCGGAATAAAAGAGCAAAAAAAGTATTTTTATTATTAAAGCAGTCCCTGATTCCAGATCGGAAAAAGCAGAACATCATAAAACGTTTTAACAGGAAATAGTTTATCAGTAACTCTCAAAAAATGAAAGATTTTGAAGAAAATTACAGCTTTCCTTCTGTGCCTCCACTACTTACCAAGTGATGAGAGCCACAAAATTCTGGGTTTTAGCACGGAACAGAGATTAATGAAAGATCTCGCAACGAAGAAAAAATGATATTTTAGGGAACTTTTTCTGTCATTCGACAAATTTTGTGATTTTTTGGATAAACATTCCCTTCAGTTGCAATGACATACTTTCGGAGATAATTGAAGATATGAAATGTAAGAATATTCTTTAGGCTTTTCCCTTCATTAATGGAAGAAAATATTGGTGAAAGTTTGCAGGTTTTCTAAATGTAATGTTTCTCAGTGTTTCACTTCTAATGCAAATTTGCTTTCTTTGAAACATTGTACTTGTTTATTTTAAATATTATCAAAACCAACAAACCCGATGAAAGTAATTTGTTGTCAGTATAATAGATAAAACATAAAATGCATAATTGAATAGATTTATTATCTTACTTTTTTCTGTTACATTGAACTTCTGTTGAGAAACTACTTGCAGTATTAAATGTAAGAAAAAAAAGTAGTGGAAATCTAGTAACACTATGGATATATAAAATTTTTATTTAAAAAAGTTATTTTCATGTATCTATTATTCTTTCTAAAAGTTATTCTTTCCTAAGTATCCTTTAATAGCATATTATATGTGTATAGGAGCATAATAAAACCCCTTTAAACTTCTTTTTTTTAAGTTTATTGAATAAAAATATGTTTAATAAATCTTAAGATTTAATAAATATTATTAGCTGATTCAAAACGGCTTCCAAAAACAAACATTTTTTTTTGCCGTAGCAAAAGCATAGCTACAGCGCTGCTGCTTACGCTACCTGCTTATGGCCCTTTTACTGCATTTTGCCATACTTTGCAACAAAACTAAGCAGCTTTAAACGCCTTTTGGTACTTACATAAAACCGCTTACCTTGCTACTTGCCTTGCGTACCTTTACCTTCCACTATGCCTTTGCCTGCCCTTGCCATTGCACTTGCCGCTGCGGCTGCAAAGCGCCAGTCGATCAATAACTCAGAGTCTAACATTGAAAACATTTTTTTTTGCAAGATTTTTTTTATTCATCAACACCAACACCTTTGTTAATCACCTTTTAAGTTGATACGATCGTTCAACACTTTTCCAAATCTTTTTTTTTTGTTTTTTGTTTTGTTTTTTTCCCCAAATTTTTCTTTTCTTTTCTTTCCTTTTTTTTTTTTTTTTTTTTCGCAAGAGAATCTTTTTTGTTGCGAGTAAATAGCGATAAACAGCTTTCTGAATCATCGACTCGTTGCTGTTTTTGTTCCATCGAAAGCAATCGCGGCACCCACTTGGAAAAAACCTTTTTCACTTCACTTCAAAAAACCTTTTTCCTGGTCCGATCGACTTAAAATTTTGACACGTTTCAAGCAAAGGTTAGTACTCTAGAAAGACCTGGTTACTGGTTTACTACGAGCGCCATCTCTGGGTTAGTCTCGGGAGTTATTGATCGATGTGTTATTAGCTATTAGAATACAATACATTATTAACATTACGAGTCATACCACTAGCAATTATCGCATTATAACATATTTTATATAATGATAATTGTTATGCTTAATAGTGCTACAAAAGTCAGTCAGTGCCCAGCATAAAAATGTAGAAAAAATAATGGAAATCAGGTATCTACTATAATTAAGTTTCCAAAATCATATAATCCTTGGAAAAATAATACCTCATTCCTGACACCAATACAAAAATCTAAATCAGACAGTGCCTTAGAGACACCAAAAGGGAACATTTGATAGCTAAATAATTGAAAATTAGTATAAAAAATAAATTGCCATTCACTTAGTTTCTAACCACAAGAAGTATTTATGTTTGAAAATGTGTAACAATTTTTTTCTACTGTGATACTACAGCTCAATTGTATAGAAAGGGGAGGGGCGCATATATTCCTGTGGAATATTATTTCTAGGCTTTCTTTAGTATCAATATTTATTCGGAAGGGTTGGGTTACAGACTCAGATTATTTGAACATAACCTAAGATAACATTTAATAAATATAGCAGACAATCTCAATTGGTAGTCCCTAATTTCAGGTGCAAAATTCCACCGTCCCCTTATTTAAAGTTGCTTTGATGTCATGGCATGAATGAAGTTGTTGTTTAAGTGTGCTATTTCAACAGCCCTTATCATCATTGAAGCTACAACGGAAAAATACTGAGAGACAAGTAAAAGGAGGATTTCTTACACTACATTGTAAGTCGAATGGGAGAAAATTTTGCTGTATGAATCATAATTCAATATTTTAAATTATTGAGTCAAAATACTATTTTTTTATGTGGTAGACTTATATACAACAATTCCTTGGCGATTTCCTTCATTCGTAAGGATCACCAAGGATCACTAACATATATTTTGTCTCTCCATTACTCTGAATCGTATATATATATATATAATACTCTATAATAAAAAAACGACGCACGAAGAAGAAATTGACCAATAGTGAAACAAATAGGTGGATACCAAAATTTTGTACAAATTAGAAAATGATTAAAATTTCAGAATAATTGAATCATTTATTTCAGAATTACATAAACTGCTGTTTGTAGAAAATGCAACACCATGAAGGAATCATCAGAATCAAATGAAATTCGCAGCAAATGTCAATTATAGGATATTATGCAAATTAATAAAGTTTCAGAGCCATCGCGCATGCGCGGCGCGCGCAGCGCCCTCTGAATTGATGCTGAAAGCGTATAAATAAAGCGCTGTAGCGGGACGTTGAAAAAAGTCTATGATTATTTGTTAGTGGCA
>BMAW01015991.1:0-10961 GCA_019974015.1 Nephila pilipes
AACGACGCACTTAGAAAGAGTTGCTCGAATGTAATGAAATTTCGTATGCATAGACATTTGGACCGAACATGCAAATTATTAAAATTTGGTGTCCAATGCTTCCGACAATGCAATGTCCTACTGTGCATCTGAACAGCGCACTCAGCAGGTGTATATAAGAAAGCGGTTCTCAATCTGATGGGCAAATTTTCTGTTGCATTGCGATTTAGGATACCCTTCAACGACTGAAAAAATGCCTCGCCATAGGATTCGAGCTCATTACGAGCAACTGTCGTAATTTGAAAGAGGATTATCGTTGGATTGAAAGGGCAGGTTGGGCAAATCGCAGAATCGCTCATCATATGGGTCGAAGCGATGCGGCGATTAGAAGATGCTTGCAAATGCTCATGCATACCGCTACGCCACCTGCCACTCATACCTGCACACTGTCGAGCCAGATTACAGTGGTGCTTGACTCGATCAGGATGAAATGAAGCTGACTGTGGACGTATAGTTTTTAAAGACGAATACCGTTTTCAACTCTGTCCTGACGTTCATCGAACACATGTCTGCATACTCTCAGGACATCATGTCGATCCTGCTTTCACTATTGCAAGCCACACAGGTCCCCGAACAGGAGTTATGGTGCCATTGAAGGATTGAAGAAAATTCTGGAGTACCATTTCCCTTGCTAGCCGGACTTACAGCTCAGCGGTACGTCGACGACATTCTGAGACCTGTTTTGCTACCGTTCCTTTTGCAGTACCCTGGCCTTATTTTTCAGCAAGATAATGCCAGGCCATATACTGCACGTGTTGATATGATCAGTTTTACAGCTTGTGAAACGCTTCCTTGGCCAGCCAGAACACACCGCAATTGAGCATGTCTGGGATATTTTGGGAAGGCAACTGCATCTACCAGGGAATGTTGATGACCTAGCTTGACATCAATGCCTCTTTCAATGGAGCAAATTTTGCAAGAAAAACAGAAGAAGACCATCAAGGAGCTTTATCACTCTATGCCACGCAATGAGGCCTCTGAAATAAATCCTTCAATTTTTCTGAAATTTTAATCATTTTCTATAATGTACATAATTTTTGAATCCTCCAATTTTTGTTTCCATTGAACAACTCCTTCTTGGTATGTCGTGTTTCGTTCTTTTCTTTTCTTTCTTTCTTTTTTTTTTGTTATAGAGTGTAATTTAAATTTTTTATGTGAAAACTTTTCCGATAATGTTTAATATAAACCTGGCCAACCCAAATAGTTCCATGGGTCACTCTGATGACAAGGAATGTTACAGAGATCAACACTTATACGCAAACAAGCTTTTGGAAAATATAAAAAATATCGTACGAAATGAATAAAGCTTTATTGTACATTATGTTTTAAATGTAATGCATTTTCCAGTCTTATAATTAATTAGATATTTGTTTATAACATTTCTTTACTTAATTTTTGTAATTCTATATTTATGTTCCAACGATGTACATTGTTATTTAAATCTCAATAACATTTTTGTTACTAGTAAAATTACTTTTTTATTCAAAAATCTCTCATGATTGACTACAGCAACTTAGGACATCATACTCAACACCATCGATGCCACTTCTCTGCAGATTTCAATTTCAGAATACAAATAAAAATTATTCGCGACAGTAACGCCATCTATGAGCGGGAATATATAACATACTCCCCACCTTGAAACCCCAGGGTTTCAAGAAATTACAGAAGTTCACTAACAAACAGTATTACAACCTTTACACAAATTAGAAAAACACAAGATACACAATAATCGATACATATATATAAGAAACAATAATACAAAACTCATATTTACAAAATTAAAGATTACACATTAATTATGTTCCATAGGCAATACACAAATTTTTGAAATGGCTCTTTTACAAGTACTAGACTGCGTTTTAATTTTAACAACACGAATTTTTTTATCATCCCCAAAATAAATTTTAATTATCCTGCCCATAGCCCATTTATAACAAGGCAAATTATCTTCTATTAATAAAACTAAATCTCCTAATTTTACACTATTTTTCTCGAACATCCATTTGGATCTCTGTTGTAATTGACTGAGATAGTGACGATGCCAAAATTTCCACATACATTGCACCAGTCTAGTAATTTTTTGCCATTTTTTGAGATGACTCTCCTTAAAGTTTGTCAAATTAGGCTCAGTTAAAGATGTTAAGGACCTGTTTACCAAGAAGTGTGCAGGAGTAAGAACTTCAAAATCGTCCTCGTTAGCTGACAAAGGACAAAGAGGACGAGAATTTAAAATTCCCTCTATTTGAACAATTACCGTTAAGAACTCTTCGTAAGTTAAGTTTATTCCCTTAACAACTCTTTTTAGATGATATTTAAACGACTTTATAGCTGCTTCCCAAAGGCCACCAAAGTGTGGGGATCTTGGTGGAATAAACCTCCACTCAATACCTTCTGAAGCTAAATAGCCTGCCAGCTTTTCATCTGGTTTTTTAACCATTTCATGAAGCCTTTTAATTTCTTTATTAGCTCCTACAAAATTCCGTCCATTATCTGAAAACAACCTTGCACACTTACCTCTTCGAGCCATGAATCTCTTTAGAGCTGCAATAAATGAATTTGAAGACAAATCAGAAACGATCTCAATGTGCACAGCCTTAAAACAAAAGCACACAAAAATACAAATATAAACTTTCTGTAAAGCACCTTTACGCTGAGCTTTACTCTTAATATAAAACGGCCCACAGAAATCGGCTCCAGCACAATTAAAAGCAAAATCTGGAGAAACTCTTTCCTTGGGCAAATTGCCCATGATTTGAGTCGACACAGTTGGTTGGACTTTGAAACAAATGATACATTGATGAACAATTTTTCTACAACTATTACGTCCATTTAGAGGCCAGAATTTTTCTCTAACAAGATAGAGTAACGAAGAAGCACCAAAATGTAAATATTTTTTATGAAAATGTTCTATTATAATTAGAGTTAACTTGTGACCCTTTGGAAAAATTATTTGATGCTTTTTATTAAAACTCAAATTACTATTACCTAACCGTCCTCCGACTCTTAACAATCCCTTAGAATCCAAGAAAGGATTCAAAGCTTTTAATTTACTACCTGGAGGCACACAGTGTTGGTTTTGGAGACTATTAATATCCTTAGTAAAGGTCTGTGTTTGGACACCTTTAATTAAGAATGCCTCTGCTGCATTCAACTCCTTTGCATTCAGTGGACCTGTTGTCTTCACTGCGCCCTTTAAGTTCTTGACAAACCTGAAAACATAACTTGAAACACGAATGATGGTAATGTAATTGTTACTTATTTCAAAAAGACACTCTAAAAAACTAGGAGTAGTACAAAGAGAAAGGTGAATCATAGAATCCTTATTTAGTTCTGAGTTCTTTTCAGTTCCTTTAACCTCTAGAAGATATTCATCATCTGAAACATCAGGATTGTCCTTGAAGTGTAGCTAGCTACTAGATGACAAGAAAGAGGGTCCATTCCACCAAATGTCTAATTGTTGGATCTTTGAAGGAAAAATACCTCGTGAGATGAAGTCTGTGGGATTCTCAGCAGTTTTAACATAATGCCAATGAAAATCCTTTGTATTCTCTTGAATTTTGGTGACACGATTAGCTACAAATACCTTCAAAGAGCTGGGTGGAGTTTTAATCCAAGCCAACACCACGGTAGAGTCTGAGTACAAATGTATTTCATGAAATTCAAGTTGTAATGATGATATAACCTTTACGATAAGTTTTGAAAGTAATTCAGCAGCACAAAGTTCTAAACGTAGAATACTTATTTCCTTGATGGGAGCCACTCGAGATTTGCTGCACAAGAGTGACACCTTAATGTCACCATAACTTGATACAGATCTAATGTAGACGGCACAACCATATGCATCTTTCGAAGCATCTCCGAAGCCTATAAGGTCAACTTTCAGTGCCTTAGAAGTTAAAACATGTCGTTCTACAGTTAAATTTTTTAATTGACTCAATTCAGAACTGAATTTTTCCCACTCTCTACTTAAGTGTAAAGGAACTTCATCGTCCCAATCAATTTTTAAAATCCATACTTTCTGCAAGAAAATCTTGGCTGTAATTATCAAAGGTCCTAAGAGACCTAATGGGTCGAATAACAGACTAGGATTATTTGAACTCCACTTATGAAGCTCCATGCCCGCTGATTTTAACAACAGTATTAACTGGTCTTGTAGTTCAATGGCAGAAGATACATCCTCGGTACCACTTAGAATATCGTCGACGTAAAAGTCTTTACCAGCAGCGGCAGCTAAAGGATACCTGTTTTGTTCATCCCAACATAATTGTTGAAGTACTCTTGTTGCCAAGTAAGGAGCGCACTTGGTTCCGTAGGTAACAGTGAGCAACTTAAATACGCGTAATTTCTCTTCCTTTAAACTTTTCCAAAAAATACATTGTAAATCACACTGATCTGGATGTATCCAAATTTGACGATACATCTTTTTTATATCGGCAGTGAAAACTACAGAATGTTTTCGAAACCGCAACAAAATAGCGAACAAATCATCTTGGACAACCGATCCTGAATATAAGTTATCATTCAGCGATTGTCCAGATGACGTTGCCTCTGATGCGTTAAAAACCACGCGTAATTTGGTGGTACTACTCTCTGGCCTAAAAACGCCATGATGAGGCATGAAATATTTTGGAGTTTCAGAAGTTGCCTGCATATGCCCCAAATTCTCATACTCTGTTAAAAATTCCCGGTAGAGTTGCAGATACTCAGGATCTCCTTCCAAACGTTTCCAAAGAGAATTAAATCTTTTAATTGCTATGTGTTTTGACTCGCCTAAACATGGGGACTCTATCTTAAACGGCATTTTAACTACATAGGTTCCATTGTCCTTTCTGAAATGTGTCTTCATAAAGTGATCCTCACAAATTAAACTCTTCTCATCTGGTAATTTTTCCCCTTCAACTTCCTCAATTTCCCATAATTTCCTTAAATTTGCATCCAAATCCTCTATTATTAATCCACAATGAAAAGTAGTTTTGTTCTCGATTGGAACACTTCCGGTAGCAACATACCCAAACACTGTATTTTGAAAAGCAATTTCTGAATCCGGAAACCTAATTTGACCCGTTCTCAAAAGTTCGTAAAATATTTGGGCACCTAATAAAATATCCACCTCTCCAGGTTTATTGAAACTCACATCTGCTAATTTGAAATTACCTAATTCTAGCGTATTAATGTCAAATTGCCTGGAGGGTAAATTATCTGTTATTTCCGGTACTACTAATAACTCAATTTCTTTTTCAAAACTTCCACTACCGTTCGAAATTTTTGTTTTTACAATCCTATTAACAACAGAAGAAGACTGATTTAATCCGGGGACCACTATGCTTCGTTTTTGTTTTTTCAAATTCAATTTGTCGGCTAAACGTTTCGAAACGAAATGACTCATACTACCAACATCTAGCAACGCACGTGCGCTCGTAAATATTCCTAAACTATTTTGAATCATGACCTTCGCAGTACTTAATAAAACCATCTTTTTTGCATTTGCACTAGTTGCAGTGAATGAATGTGTAGTGCTCGCAAGTGGCACATTCGATGGAGAATTAATACTGGGATCGGGATTTTCTATTCGCGGGACAAATACATTTGACCTTGGATTTAATGCTAAGCTTTCATTTTCCAAACGAGCTTCGGTTCCATTTTCTTTTATATGCAAAAGTGTGTTATGCCTTCTTTTGCAAACATAACAGTTAGATTTTGAATAACAATTAGCCACTTTGTGATGATTTAAGCAATTAAAACATAACTGTTTATTTTTAACAACCTCAATTCTCTCTTTAACAAGCATATTTTTGAATACAGGGCATACATTCAGAGAATGATTTTCATTAGATTTACAGACTACACATTTTGGAGTTTTAACCTCCGATACAAATACCTTTTGTGGACTGTATTCTTTACGATATTTTTGCGACTGAATTACGACTTGCGGCCTTGAGAACACATTACTATCGTTTTTGAATTTTGACGATGCATAAATATCGCAATGCCTAGCCAAATCTGGTGGCACATACCAAGATTCTCCTTGTTTCACGCCAATATGAATTTGTAATTCACGATCTAATGAATCAAATATTTTTTCGGAAACCATAAGTTCACAAACTCCCTTGAAATCATTTACCTTTCTTAATTGACAATAGTAATCAAATGCTGCACTAAGTCGCGAGGCAAATTGGATATAACTTTCGTTTGGGCGTTTTTTCGCTTTACGGAAATTATTTAAAACTTCTTGTGGTGTGGATTGAAATTCTTTTAATACTAATTCTTTTAATTTGTCATACATACACAATTCATCCTCACTTAAATATATCGTTAAATTGGTAGCCCTTTCCCCCAAGATATTTAATAGAATTTCTGACATAAATTGTTCTGGGACATTTTTGGTTTTGAAAGCTCTTTCAAGCGATTGGAAAAATAAATTATACGATTCTGCACGTGTCGGAACTGGTATTGTTAAGGTTTTGACACTTTTTATCAAACATTCTAAACTGGAATTTAAATCGGAATCGCTACTTGTCACATTAACATTTTGTGTTACTTTTTGTAAATTCGCGAGCTCAAGTTGTCTTTCTAATTGCGCGAGTTTCAATCTTTCTAATTCTAGCTTTCGTGCTTCATTTTTTTCGTAATCTTTTTTCTTTTCAATTATTGATTCAACTACAGTTTTTACGACTTCAAGATTATTTTTATAAATATCGCTCTTTTCAATTAAATCTTTAATAGTAAGTACTTTGGCACTTACTGGAACACTGATTTCTAGTTCTTCGGCAACTTCGATTAATTCACTCTTTTTAAGTTTTGAAAGCATTTTGATTGAAAGGAGAACTCTAAATATATGCAACTCATACAATGAAACTAATACACCATTTTGGAAAACATACTAAAATAAACAAAAAGTGTACTCACAGTTACCCAAAACGAAACGGACCCAATTGTAATCCAATACTGATGAAACAAAAACTATAATCCAGTAAAGTTGAAACTTCCATTAAACAGTCACATTCACCATTATTCAATGTTCAATACGAAACTTTCCAATGAACGAACAATCCATCTTTTTGCTGTTCTCCGGCTCGACGGACCACTTATGTTATTTAAATCTCAATAACATTTTTGTTACTAGTAAAATTACTTTTTTATTCAAAAATCTCTCATGATTGACTACAGCAACTTAGGACATCATACTCAACACCATCGATGCCACTTCTCCTCTGCAGATTTCAATTTCAGAATACAAATAAAAATTATTCGCGACAGTAACGCCATCTATGAGCGTGAATATATAACATACATCTTAGCTAGTTTTCTATAATGACATCAGTTTATGATGCATGTGATGAACTGTTTTGTAAATTTTATCTTAAAAAAAATGCTTGACAAATATATATCGATCCAAAAGCACTTACAACTCGATGTGCGATACCAAATATTTTTCAGTCACATGGAAAACAGTTTCTCTCCAAGATTTTTCTTTTAAATTTAAAAGATATAACATTTTTTTTCTCAAACACTTGTAATGAATCATTCACACTGCAGATAACTATTACAAGTTGAGATGTATCTGAGATATCTGTATTTTCATCAAATATGCCAAAGAATATGCTTTGAATTGGCAAATTTTATCTCGCAAAGTTATAACACTTTCAGCAGAAATGTCATCATTGCGACGACATATACTTTGCCGAGAGAGACTGTTACTTAAAAATAATTTGCTTTTATCGGACATAACATCTTTTATTACTGCTTTCAAGCAGTCCTTTGCCAGTTCACCATCCGAAAACGGTTTCATTTTCTTTACTATCAACTTGGCAATAGAATAACTAGCTTGAAAATGGTGAATGGCTGTTGTAATAAATCAAACATCATTTTCTAAGCTTTCAGATGCAATTCAAGTGCAGTTGACTGAAAACGTTTTACTTCTTTACTGGAATTTATAGTATCAGTATGTTTTGTCTCATGACGTCTTTTAACATGATGTTCCTTAAATACACGGTCTCTGTCTCGCTACGAATTATATACATCAATTTTGAATTTTACATCCTGGGGGGGGGGAGTTTTTTTTCCAACAATCATTGCAATTCGTGTCCTCATCTACAAAAGTTCTTTTCTTTGATTTCATCTTTGTTATGCACCAAAATTCCAACAAATTTTTCGGTTTTCGTTTAGTTTCTGTTCGAAGCCCTGGTAAAAATAACCAATTTTTAATAACTTTTTTAAACTTTATGCAAATAGTGATAATTTGACACGTGAAAATGATAACTTTTATCGATTAAACATTTTATTACATTCTTACTAATTTTTAAATTTACTTCCATTAGTGAAAGTATACTCACATGAGTAAATTTCAATATTCCTTTGGATCTCTTCAGATGTTCTTTTTGTTCAACTATAAGTAGATGTCACTTGTATTCAACTATCAGCACCAAACACAAAAAACTTAGCAAGTACGCCAATAAGTCAAAACAAACCTAACACATAAACAGAGAGTCACTTGAGTGAATAACGAAACAATAACAGACTCAAGAGTGTATAGACTAGTTTCTCAAGTAAACCTTGACTTCCAGTTTCCATACTCAACCTAGATAACATCTTGGGGAAATTATCACGTACTGGCAAAATTTATATTTATATTTTTTTGCTTGGGTTTTCTTTCGCAAATTTGAAATTTAATTTTTTAAATCGTTATTTCAAAATTTTATTTATTTAATATTTTTTATATGTGTAACAAAAATCAAAAGTTTAAACAGATATATAAAATCATCCGGCGGGGCACAAAAATTATTATGATGGAACCTGTGTTAGGCTAGTCCGTTTCAGTATATTTGGTCAGCAATGTTTTTCCTCAAATGTGATATTGAAACACTTTATAATTATAAATTTTATAAACACAAGTAGAATTTCGGATAAAAGCATTTAAAATTTTTTGCCGTTAAACGCATCTGAACAAGATGTTTGTATCATGTGTTAAACGAAAGTTTAAACGAATTCATCAGTCACTAGAAGTTTTCGTCAAAAAGGTATAAAATTAAGTAAGAATTTAATTTCACTAATCTGTAGACGTATCAATAAAGGGTTTACAAATGAAAAACGCTTACTTAAAATGGATAAAAAAAATCCCTTATTAAATTTATAATTTCGCGGTTAAAATATTTTAAAATGTATAGTTAATAATATGAAAGCTTAAACTTCAGATATGAAAATAAAAGTTCAAAGCAGACTGATCAGATATTTTGTTGAACATGTATTCTATTTTTCAAATAATAATTCATTTATTCCAACATTACTAATATGAGGCATTTACAGAGTGAAGCGTTCAGATAAAAGTGGCCAATTTTCTTCAAATTTAGAACACCTATACAGATAATCGTATGCATAATAAAACTCCCACTTAAAATAACCCAGTTTTCAAAGATTCTTATGAATATCGCATTTCTAGAATTCTTTAAATTTCCCAAATTGACAGTCCTAATAGCCGAATTCTATATGCGCTATATTGGTCTTGGTTATATTCTTAAGTAGCATTTATCGATTTATGTAGTAACACAAAAATACGACTATTTTTTTTTTACATTTATTGAAAATTACACTATTTAGCCAGTCCAGAAGTAGCGTAATTTTGAAATTGATTTTATGCACATTAATTCATTAGTTTTATTCATTCGCTATTCATAAATTATATAATATTTCAGAACTTCAATAAATAAAAACTCAGTTTGAGAATAATTTTACTGTAAAAGTTATTTAACAGTAACGTTCTTTTTTCTACGAATTCATATTGTTGTACAATGAAAGTTATGCAAACATGCTGGACATAATTTTGGACTACGTTTACTTTATTTATATTCTATTAATTCATGCTTAGAATTGAATATTATTTTCGGTTAAATTGAACAATGTTCTGTTAGGTGCTTATATGTAATATGTATCATTCAAAAAATATTACACTTCAGAATTAACGTAGTAAATGTTCCAAGAAACCCTTTATTATTTGAGATTCTTTTTATTTGTTAAATTGTATGGAAATCCAAGACAGAGAATATTATATATAATAAACAAATTTTTGTAACCATTTTTTGATAAATAATTTTTATATATAAAAATACCTGAATGCTTTATACAAGTAAAGCATTTCTGGAGAGTGACTTGAATTGTAGATCATTAAGCTGAGAGACAAAAGCAGCAAAAATAAAAGAATATTATAGAAATTTAAATACAGTTTGTCAGTAATACTGGAAAGGTGGCACGATTTTATTTGACAGTTTACTCTTTCTTTTAATCTGTATTAATATTCCAAATTAAAAAAAAAACCCGATGATATGAATATCAGAGCTTCATTTTGAGACTGAATACCAATGTCTAAAAATTAGATAGTTAATTAGCAATGTCTTAGTAATGAAATTTAAAAAAATATTTTTGTAATACGTGAAAGATAATAATTACAGATATGTTTCTCTATTTTATCCTCCTTATTGTCGCATTTCTTTTACAACGTTTATAATATTTGAATAAACATATTCTTCATAAATTACAATAAATGATTAATCTTTGAAAATGTTATAAAAAAACGTGCTTCAAATATCAATATTTAAGAATAAAAAATGCAGAAATCGAATGTCCAACACTATTTGTTTTTCAAATCAGAAGACAAAAATACATTTTAAAACCATTCTTTCTTTTAAATCAAACATCTTAAAACTAAAAGCATTGATCTGACAGTCAATAACTTTGCCAAAGTTCTTCAAGGTCTCGTAGTGTTTCTTTACAAATCAATCTTTTATTTTCCACCAATTTAACACTTTTCTTGACACCAGAATTGCTTCAGTGGAGTGCTCAAAGAACACACACACCCGACATCCATCTTTATTTCTAGTCTTCTACAACAAGTCTTCAAATTGCTTTCCAATGGGCACTTTGAAAGA
>BMAW01015999.1:0-33958 GCA_019974015.1 Nephila pilipes
GACACATTACGTCAGTGGTGTCTTGTTATTGTATTGATATCCGACAAAGATTTCCAACTCACAATAACACGAGTTTCATTCAGTAGCATTAGTTTATTAGAGATAAACATGTCGAGTTTTGTGCCAAAAAATTACGATTTGCGGACAGCACTACTTTTCTGTTTTCATCTGAAGAAAACCGCAGCCGAATCGCATCGAATGCTTCTGGAGGCATTTGGTGAGCATGCTTTAGGTAAAACACAGTGTTTCAAGTGGTTCAAACGGTTCAAAAGTGGCGATTTTGACGTGAGGAACGAAGGACGTGGAAAACCACCGAAAAAGTTTGAAGACGCTGACCTGCAAGCCTTGTTGGACGAAGACGATGCTCAAACACAACAACAACTGGCGGATCAGTTAAAGGTGACCTGAGAAGCCATCTCCCTTCGGTTCGGATCATATCATTACAATAAACGTGTTTTTTCTGTACAAAAATTCCGGTTTCATACTCACACACCTAGTATACATTTGCTTTCCGAACGGTTCGCCTCACAGATGTATATACTTCTAACGAATGCGAACTATGTCCTGTCAATTTCTGATGAACACAAAGGTAATTCGAGATGTTCAGATTAAGACGACGTCATCGGCTTTCTTCATGTGAATCTTCTGGCTCTTTTGCTTATTTTATCTTGTGACTGACAGTACGAATTTCATTCTTCCTTCCCATGGATTGTTGAAAGTTAGATGAGAAAATTTTAGGAATGATTAGTGAACCATTTGGCTCGCAAGTGTATACACCTATTACAAATTTATTTGAAGACTATCACAACCGAAAACTATTTACAAAAAATTCTTAGACTTCACATGATTAATATATTTCCCAAAATGTTTTACAAGTATAGTGATTATTGAAATATGACTTGTATAATCTCATGTTCTACAATGAAATTAGTAAAACAATACAAACAAAATTTAAGCGGTTTTTACCACGGTCTCATGTTCATTTCTTAAAAAGGCGAGTTTAATCACTGATGGCTCTTGGCTAGTTTCTATTTAGACATTAGTTCAAATTTTATCAGTTATATCATGAGTCATATAAAAAATAATAGGAAGTGTATGTGTATGGATGGTGTAGCGTAAAGATGGAAACTTGATACACTGAAAATATGGATGTGGATGAAGGTGAGCACTTCGAAGCGAGATGTTTTCGAAATTCACTTTCGTTTTTTAAACTCAAACATGAAATTTTTTTTTACATATTGTGGTCTAGTTCTAGAGTGAAAGTAGCAGGATTACTATTCTTAAGCCATCTGAGGGATCCAACTTTTTTAAAAAGAAGAACATGTTACAGGCTTGCAATCAACCGGTTTTTGGCAAAAATTCGACAATAGCTCTAAAAAGCTCCCATTTCCAATTTTTAATTTTTAAATCATTCCATCTAGAAATCTATCGTTTCAAATGACACGGTTTGAATAGTTGTATTTCTTTTTTTTTTTTTAAAAAAAAAAAAAGGGTAAGGAAACATATCAAAATCTGTGGATTTTATATAAATTACTTATTACACTAATAGTAGACGATCCTTGTAAGTTGGCTTTCCATCTTTCAACCCTCCCATTTCTTAAAGAAAATTAGTGCTCTTCTACCACCATTTCTGACACGTATTATATCACACATAGCACTACAATCTATTTTTGCCTCCATCAATTTGTTCTTCATTGTGCATTTTTGTAATCGTTCCATTTATTCATTTATTTATTCTTTTCTATAGAGTTACGTTTCTTTTTTATGAAATCCTTAGCCGTGATTTTATGATTAATAAGATAAATTGATTTAATTTATCTCTTTCAGATAGTGTTTTTGCCTTAAATTATATGTATATATAATTTTGCGCTTTCTTTTCCAGCTCAAAGCAGCTTGATATACATTAACCATTGCTAATTGATTACTTATTTATGACAGCATTTACTTCAAAAGTTCATCCGTGCGAAAAACGGATATTTTAGCTAGTTCATAATAAAAGAATGGAAATCTATATCGCTTCTTGTATTCATTCACTCTTGATTCGGAGAACTTGAATTGCAAGTGTAAAAATAACTAAGGACTAACCGAAAATTCTTATCACGCTCAATGCTCGAGCTGCAGAGCGCACGAACTCTCTGATTTATTGTTCCAATATAACTGCATCGCTTATCGCTTCCCATTTTAATTCCTGCACATTTCTAGTCGAGTTAATATAAACTTATCATGAAGCAAAATGAATGTCCCCGAAGAATTATGTGGTTCATTAAAATATGAACTTCATTTCTATAAGAAAAAGGTGACCTCCATTTTTGCAGAGTTCGTTTTACCAGAATAGCCTCTTCCTTTCTATGTTTAACGACATTAAACGCATGGCGACTTTAATCAAGGTTCCAATTTATCTCTTGTTTGAAATATTCCGAGGAAATTAAAATTAATTTCGGGCATAATTTGATATTTCCATCTCCTTTCCTCGGTCTGTTTGTGGTCTTAAATGAGAGAATTAGAATTCTTAATACCGTTCCAATTTCAAAGCTGCATTTGAGCACGATATTAGCCCTTATTTGAATTATCAAAAACATAATGGAATAAGACTTTCTGTATATGATTAATTTCTGTTGAATTCAATAAACCAAATGGAGTCTTATGAATAATATCTTGTTTCTGTAAAATATTTTTGTCGTATTAAAGTTTTATCTTGTGGCTCTTAAGTTCTAAAATTATTTATGGCATTTTAATAAAAAAAAACATGAGTTACGGGAGAATATAAGATTGTAATAACAATTACAAAAACAGCTTAAGAGATTTTTAGATATTATAATATCAAATATCCTTTAATTTGAATTAAAAGTGTAGTGTAAAATATCAAATGCGTTTCGTTGATGTATTTTAAAACGTTTTTCTGAATTTCACTTGGTGTGTGTGTACGTGTGTGAGTCCTCAAATTTTCGATCGTTAATTTAACCAACTTCCCATCAAGGTAGAGCTTTGAAATTTTGGGAATCGTTCATACTCGCCTAACAATTCAATATTTAGACATTTGCGACCTAATATTTTCTTTAATATTGCAGTTTAGCCCAAACACTTAGCGCGATTTCAAAAATTGACATTAAACTTGGCGATTTTTTTTTTTTTTTTTGGCTGAGCGTTAAATCCGTGAAACGGAACAGGGTAGCCACATTTGGCAAAATACTACCAAATAATTCTTGTCGCCAAGGGTGGTTGGGTTAAACTGCATTCCAACCATTAATTTACCGGATGAATTAATTAATTTTAGTTAGTTTTTACGTTTTTATGTATTTCACTTGGCGTGTGTCTGTCTGTGTGCGTATCAGTGTGTCATCAAGTTTTCTATCATTAATTTAACCAACTTCCCATCAAGTTAGAGCTCTGAAATTTCGGGAACCGTTCTTACTTGCCTAACAATGCAATATTTAGATATTTGCGACCAGTTTTAACTAATATTTCAATAATTCTTTTTAATAAACTTTGCCACCATATAAAAACGTTGTTTTTAAAAATGTTGGTTTTTATCTCGAATTATTATCAGTTTAATGTAATTTCTTAGGACAAATGATTGTACTTTTTTTTAGTTAAACATGCAAATATTTTTTAATTTTAATAACGTTGCGTGTGTGATACTTCACTTAAACTTTACTAAGAAATTGAATTAAGTTTTTCTCGTCGTAGTATTTCAGATTGATATTAATAACGCTTCTATAATAGAATAACAATAAAAGATTGAAACATATCAATCTCATTTCTCATTAAAAATTAAATTACTTTAATCATATTGAAGTCTTATAAATTAAAGAAATACAGTCTGCGTTTCTCGAGAACATTCAGAAAAATAATAATTACGATCACAATCTTAGTTGTAATCAATTAATTTAAAAAAAAAACTAATCGATTTTGGTTCTAAAAAAAGGTGCTTTCGATTGTGAAAAAAATCATATTTAATGTTTTTGCTATCACAGATAAACTGTTTTATAAATATTATTTCTTTTGTTATTATAAATTTTAAAAATATGATGAAAACCTGATCTATTGGGAAATACAGTCGGAATTCTAATTAAAACTCTTTTGAGATACAAGAAAGTATGTCTAGAAATTATTCTAATAGTCTTTATTGAGGCTAAATCCATTGCCTTTCTTTAACAAGTACCCCTATCTTCTAAGAGACTGGTGGAGTCTGGAATGTTTTTTGTGTTAGTCGGCCCAACAAAAAGCATTGGCATAAAAGGCATTCTGCAGTACGTCTCAGGGGAAAGCAACAGAAAACACGAACTTGAGTTTCATTGAGAAAAGAAATTAGATTGGCCGAAGCAGTCCGTCTTTCTCTAGTCTACAATAAATATCGAATATGTTATTCTCAGAAAATGTGAAATTTACTTTCAGAATTTTTTTTTTCTTATTGATTTCATGTCATTTTTTTTTTTCATTTTTGTTTTCTTTCTTTTTCTTATTGATTCACTGTCATCACGAACAGGTGAAATGAATGGGGTACGCATATTCTTGGAGTTCAATAATAGTTCTGTAGTACAAAAATTACACATATTTTACTATAATTCTGAAATATTCACGAACTTTTATTTTTTGCTCATTTCTGAAGCATCGCTTCTGTCTTGTCATACTGTGCTTCTTGATAATTGCAGCTATAAATTACCAATTTCAAATTACTAATGCGGTGTCGTTTTCATAATCTAATATTTTAATGAAAATACTTTAAATTCTCTTTATTATTGAAAATAAAATATAAGTTTTTTAACAGGCATCAAAAAGAAAGGGAAAAAAGCGAAGCATTATAAGGCATTTTTTTCACATTTTTAACGAAGTCTCTAAAAATATGAAAACCTATTTTTCAAAAAAAAAAAAAAAAAAAAAAAAACTATTTTTTTTAAAAAATACAATTAGATGGGGAAATACAATTACAATAGAAATAATCATTATCATAATGTTTTATTAACTAAAGATATCTCTCTTTATTTTATTCCGCTCTTTAATTAATTTTTTTTCCTCAGCCGCTTCACCTTACCAAAATTGTGTTCTCAAATATGTTTAGACCGTAAGGTGAAGTATATTTTCTTGTTTAACAATAATCTATTTTTAATATGGTAAGGATTTATTTTCTAATCAGAGCAGATTTATTATGAAAATTTTCTTTTCTCCACTAGTGAATGTATCACCACCCACATTTGTATAAATGCATTTGCATTTTTATCATGTTACATAATTCATAATGCATTTTACAATTTTTTTAACATTTTACAGTCTAATTTTAATTCAGTTTTTGTGGTCTAGTTTTATTTCTAACTAGCTTTTCAACGTTGGGTTATTCGTAATTTTCTCTTCACTAACTTTGGGGACTTTTAATGAGGTGTATGTTAATTAGATGTAGATCGATATAAAGTATATAAATAAACGGAAATTTAGATCAAATATAATGATATATAAGTAATGGAAAATTTAGAAGAGATATAGAGGGTGAAACGAATGTTACTATCCGGTGTAAAAGAAAACTATTGAATTTGTGGTGATCTTGACGGAGTGTAAGGTCATTTTAACTGAGATACCTCTGTAAAATTAGTTAATTTCATTTATAATTAGAGCGTTTTGCTGTGATTAAAAGCCAAAGAGAGTATATTAATTTCTATTTTTGTAATAAATAATTTCACTTGATTAGTCTTGTCTTGTGTTTTCTTAGATTGTTTCCTGTCGCTTAAAGTTTAATATACTGAATTGGATTATGAGACAGCCAAATAATAGCGAGCAACCGTAACAACTTAAGCACTTATATATGTTTCTTCCGAAGCCAGACCGAGAACTAAATGATTTGTTTTATTTAACTAAACACAATACAAGCTCTCTTCTGTTTAAGAAGAGGAATAGCAGAAGTACACCTCAGCTAGAGGCAAACATGACAGAATCAATGAACAGAAATGCAAGTTGAAGCTAAAATTAATTAGTGGCCTAGAAAATTAACTAATTCCAGATTCGTTGCATTTCAAATAAACTCTGCATCAGCCATTTAACTCATTTGTTGTTAATGAATTAAGTACATTATAAACGACATTCTTTTGAGTAAATGACTATTTCATTTGAAATGGCCCTCAAACTTTACAAATAGCAACAAAAAGAAGTCTGGAACAAAAATTACAAACTCTGAATTTTTTTTAAAGAACCACAGTTTTATCCTCCATTCCAGAAAAATACCTTTAAGTAATGAAATTCACTGAACTGAAAAACATCGGACTTTTAATACTAAGCACCTTTTGAGTCACCTCGAGCCATGTAGGGAAATCATCGATTGATTAACATGAGTTTTAATTAATTAATAGTTTTTGTGATTGTTAATTAAGATTGAATTATAATTAATTAACAGTCTATTGATATCAAATTAGCTTGAGTCATGTGAACCAATAATTCTGGGCAGTATATATAGATCGATAAAAGTAAAAGTCGCTTGCTTTATTTTTAACATGTTATATAGTGATACTATTTACATATTTATAGTTTTTATATATTTTATATTAAAAAAATGCTTTTAGAATGAGAATTCTATCACAGTAAATACAAGTTTTGCAATAAATGAATGATTAGTACCCTATTTAAAGCAGATATTAAATGAATGAGACTCAGCCCTTTGATCTTATCAAAGTTGAAAATGCTCCTAAATCTTTTTCAACATCCTTTGAAACAAAACATCTTAATAAACAATGATATGTTGACAAAGACACGTTTTAAACAATTCTAAGCTTCTTTTTTTTTCATTTTTTTTTGCTGCTGAGGAAAACACTTTTGAGCTACTTTTCTCTGTGATCAACAGTGGCTTCTTTTCATTCTCTTTCAACAGGTTTTCGGAAACAAAAAGATTTTATCTCTTTTCTTGTTCTTGTGACGCTCAAGAACTTAGTTCCCTCCTCTTGAACAAGGGGAAAAAGAGCGTGCATAAATCCTCCTAATTAACGTTCTCAAGTGTAGTTCTTGGAAGTCAGTTCTCTGCCTTTGACACACTCCGTGTTCCTCCTTAATTGAAGACGAAAATAAACCTGTTAATTTGTCTTTTGTCAATTCCTTCCTTTTGTTATACCTGGCGACAAAGGCTTTTACAGTAGCGAGGGAAGTTCCAACAAACAAGGCTATTCTTACTTGAGAGCTATTGCATTGTGAAGGAGAAAGCAGTACTTAATTTGCTGAGGAAGTTAACATGTTTAAAAGGATTAAATACGTAGCTTTGATTTTAAAAGTAGGTAGAGTGTCTTTTATAACACCTTCCCTCTACGTGTATTAGAAGTTTACGGAAACATCGTGGTGATTGAAATAATATCTGGTTAATGATTAATATTTTTTATACCAATGGAGAGTTAGAAAAAAACACATTTCTTTAAATTCAATTTTTTAAAAGTTAAGTGAATTACGCAGTCGATAGAAACCTGAATAATGAATATTATTTTTAAAAGATAGAAATTAATGATTATTCGAACGAAATGTACATTTTATTGCTCTGTGAATCGATTTTGTAAAACTCAGTAGGAAGAAACCAATATAAAATGCAGTCTAATCAGATTCAATTAAGAATTGTGACAATTTCTGGTGTGTTTGTAAGTTTGACACAATTTCTTCGAAAATTAGAGATATTCTGTACATTTCGAAGCTATTTTCGAGAGATGATATTCTTCTCTCCGTTGTTTGTGACTTAGAAATTTATTATATACTGACAATCTTACCGATTATTTTGGTAATTCATTTTCCTGTTTTACTCAAGTGAGGAATATTTAGACCTGAGGAAAAATAAATATTTGAGGAAAAAAATATTCAAAAGTCTCAAAGAATTCGGCAAATATGTTTATTTAAAGAAGAATTCGTTTTCATTCATTATAAAAATGTGAATGCGGTTTAAAAAGTACATGTTTTGGATGACAGATGGCGTTGTTAAGGAAATTGATCTTACCATTGTGTGCTGCCATATATAAACCGATATCAAACAATGTGACACTAATTCAAAGATAGTTTTTGATTTCCGTCGACTGGGTTTATTCCGAAACACGGAAGCCAAATAACAATCCTAACACAAAGCATATTCACCAGTCTCTTCCGCTAAATATGTTCCAAAAAAGGCTAAGACAGAAAAGTGATGGAGATGAATTTTTGAGATGCGAAAGGGGTGCTATTTATGAATTTCTCAGAAAAATGAAACACAATCAATGGACAATAATATAGGAAGTTAGATCGTGGCCCTTTTTAAAAAAGGTATTTTTCGAATTAGCCTAGTAAACTTAAGAACTGCATTATAATCCTATAAATTAAGTTAAATGTTCTTATTCATTATAAACGTAGGAAAACAGTAACTCTAGATTATAAGCCGTAGCATAAACTTAAACAATCTTAGCGAAGAATATTTAATATGTTTTTCGTACTAAAAGATTGATGTCAACCGTTAATTCAAATGAAAGATTTAAATCCTGAGTGACATTTAAGGAGCTTGCAAATTCGATTAATGTAACAATTTGTACTTGTATGGAATTCTATCACATAACATTTATAGTAAACATTCAAATGTAAACTAAAAACTCAATTTCATATATAAGTTAAATAAAGGAAATGTTTATACAAATCAAATCAATTCTTAAGTTAAGGAGATAATAATGAAAATACACAATTCTTGCGTAATAATTCCACCATAATTTTGATAACAGAAGCAATCTGGACCGCATCAATGATTACGATTACACTAGAATCTTCGAGAGCCTGCATTTCACGTAGGATTTACAGCAATATGCAGATGTGGGATAAACACAGGATAATTTAAATTATTCCTCCCACAAAATGAATGACTTTCACTAGAGACAACCGCTAAGCCATTCCCTAACACAGATCTTCCTATACCAACAATGGTAAATATTGATTCAGCACCCTAAAGACGTCATTCCAATCATGTTTATCTGGGGAGTAAATCTTAATCTTGATTAAACTATACGCTCGGAACTAATCAAGCTTGCGGGAGATTATGCCTATATTACGCACAGCGCTTGGATTTCATTCGATGGAAACAAAGTTGGACTACTGGTTCTGACAAATAAATGCTTTTCTATATACTGGCAAATGAAAAAAAAAAAGTCCTGGTGTCACATGGAAAATTAATCTTACTGACATATCCAGCTGTGGGAAATATAGGACTGAAATGGATAGTACTATATTTGCCCAAGAATAAACAATTTCGATACAGTGAGTGTAGAAAGTATTCGTACAAGAGTACCATCATAATAGGTGTTATTGTTTTAATATATTAATTTGAATACAATTAATACAAAAGGTAATATCTAATAAAATATCACTTTACAAACATAAATGTAGGGTAAAAATTGAATAAATATTGAATAGATTTTTAAATATGAAGAATAATGAAAGTTTAGTGATTTTGATGCGCGTAAAAAATATTCGTAAGCTCTGAATCAGTTGCTAATTTCTGTGTCTTAGGACAGGATCAGTGAGCCTTTTCTTGATAAGTGACATAGTTCATCTTCAGGCATATATAGGATGATATGGGGAATTTAAATTTAATAGACAATGCAAAATTTTCGTTATGCTTTCAAGTCCAAAGAAATAAGTTTCACTGAAAGAAAAATGATAATAAAACTTTGTTAAAAACATATGATAAAATTTCATTATTAGGTTAGAGAGGGTGTCTCGTTTAGCAATGTAGTTTTCAGAGGTTTATGATTTCTAAAATATTACAAAACACATTCCTCTCTCTCTCTCCCGAGTCTCTACTCATCTCTGTCAAAAGTAAATTTCCATTTCTAGTCCGTTCATTGATGAAAATTCGAAAATCAATGTTCCTTAGTTTACAGAAACAGAGGAAAAGCGCCGAGTGTAGATAGAGTTTGAAATCCATGTAAATAGCAAGACATCTACTGCCCTGTTTCACGAAAAACCTTATTTGTAAAACTGTAATTACGATAATACTTTGCTATAACATATGTAAACGAAGGTCAGGGAAATGGCTATTTTCCCTGATTAACTAATTTTTTTTTTAATTTTACTGTAGATGGATGGTGTGGATAGAAAGAAACACAGAAATGCATCCTAGGAATTTACTTCCAGCGATGAAAAATAGAATGAGAGTATGTTTGTTTGAAGTTGTATGAGGGCATCAGGAATTGGTAATTTAGGCCTAATTGATATAATCATAAATCATCAGATTAGGACAAAATTGTTGGGAAATAATTTACAACCTAGTTCGGCAAGAAATGTACCTTCATGATCATTATGCTTAAATATATAGCAATGATTCCAAGGATATGCTCTAAATACGCGGCTATAATTTGTATATAACAGCACAAAGTTTACACGAATTTTCTTTTTCAGTCAACACATATTAATTACAGGAAACTTGTGAGGGAAATTCTCGATCAGAATGATAGAGCCATAGAGATTGCTAATAAACATGACTTGAGAAAAGTTCTTAAATAAAAATGGGACTACCATTCTATGACATCAAATCTGTGGTTGAATATATGCACAGAAGACTCAAAGTAATTATTCAAGCTAAATTATATTCAACAAGGTATTAATTATAAAACTCTAACTTAAACACTCGAAATTATAGGTATGATGTCATTTCCTTATGCACCGCAAAATTATCATTATTTATGTCTTGCAAATCATAGTTTTATATGTAATTTTTTTCATGTGAATTTGGTGCTGAAATACTAAATTGTATTCTGCTGTATACGTATATCTAAAGATTTGATGTATAATTTAACTTCGTAATTTTTGACAACGAGGCATCTCTAGATTATGACTATCTATATACGAATGTACTCACTGTATTAGTATCACGGTCACGAGAGAGTTGTATTTAATGCAGTATATTTTGACAGATGGGGAGACAAGATACTTTTCTTCTTCGTAGGTACTCCCTTCGAAGTTAATAATTAATTTAATCCATGATCTTGTTTCTTTGATGCATGATACTGATTTTATGAATCAAATAGATAGACATATTTTAAGAAACGGATGCCCAAGCGGAAATAGTAATTTAAATATTACTTTGTATGCAAGAAGACTTAAAATGAAATGCTATTCAATTACGTTTCGAAATTGTTGCTCCTTAATTGACTTTTGTTTAATTTACCTTTCTGGTTATTGAAAACCAAATATTTTCAGCTATTACATTAGTTTGTTTTTGTATTATTCAGTCTTAAGAGGTTTATTTATCAGAATGGAAAATATTAATAGTATTTGTAAAATAATTAAATGAACTGTAAAATTAGAAGGAAAAATATAAAGACGAATAACCCTCAAACGGTTCAAATATGTAACAAAAATTGCGCAATTTGCGAAGATGTTGTTAAACAATTGAACAGTCAGAATGTTAAGAATAATTATGTGCAATATACATTAGAAGTAATGTTGAACTCGACTTTAGTCTAACTGGACAGGTTGCATTAAAAACCAAGTACAATATTGATATGTACAAACATTTATTTTTTGGATATAAATTATATATATATATATGTGTGTGTGTGTGTGTGTTATATTATATTTCCAGAAAAGGATTCATATATTTTTTTGCTAATCAAATTTATTTTTAAGGTGCTAGATATTCACTAGGATAGTTATTAACGATGTCAATACACATGTCCGTTTTCATTTTGAAAATCTCTGGTAGTTTTTTCTAACTCACAAGTTTCTATAAAATGAATCTGGCCACATTTCTTAAAAACACATTATTTTCTGTGATTTGCCCTGTTGAAATTACCTGGCAGTCCCGACTTAATAAAGGAAGTGACATTTGTAATAATGCTGAATCTTTAGGCTCAAGTCATGAACTTGATCTCAAAGTTCATGTGTTCCAAACTATGATCACCATAGCTACACTTTTGACATTATCTGAGATTTCTTCAAACTGAACTAGAAGCACGCGTGGAATGAATTGGTGCTCAAACAACTTTCCCTCACTAAATCACGAACAGATAAATTAAATCAGATTGAACAAGTAGTGCCAATATCTACAACCTTGTTCTGGGGTGTTATGTGGAATTACCCGAACGCACTATTTTCCAATTATCAAGTCTCGATTTTGTGACTAAGCTCTCATTGATTCTCAAACTCCATTTCTGTTTTTTTCTTTGATTATACGTAACAAATTAAGCATAGAGTACAGTGTGAAAAATTGAGATAAAACCATGCAATCAACTTTCACAGTATTCATCTATACACTACCAGTGAATGTGGCTCAGAGATCTTTATTATTTTTTTTGTGTAGCTTATAGAGCCAAATTTTTATAAGTCTTTCCAATGCTAATTAAGAGTTCTTTCTGAAACAAATATGTTGACCACATAAATTCATGTGTGAAGATTTAGTGACCCTTGGATATGGTGTAAAATTAACAAATTACCTAATGGAAGACGGTATGGCTCGGGAAAAAATACGCGTCACATAAACTGCTAGCGAGGCGCTCGCACTAAACATTTCTAGGGTCCGATTTTCCACGAGCATGAAGGATACACACAGGTCAAGTTGGGATGTTGTCATTTGTTGTCTTTTTACAATCAAACCTCCTGGTGCCACCATCTATTTTATTTTGTGACACTGGTGACTGGTTCGTCCTTTTCCATAACTCGCTGAAAATTCTTTGTAAAACTAATTTCAATGAGTGGTTTAAGAGAGGTTTGTAAGTGTAAACACACCTTGATATTTTTATCAGCCAATTTTGGACATGATGGAGCATTACTTTACGGGTATTTGTTCTATTAATTTGGCAGTGTATTATTGTAGACTTTTGAAAAGAATATTTTTATGCTTGATTAAGTTTCATCGTATCGATTTATGTGAGCAAATATCTAAAATGAGAACGAATTATTTGATGATCTTTCCGCTTCATTCCTTGGGATTCCTCCCCCTCCCTTGTTTCTTTTTGAAAAATCAGAAGAGGAAGAGTATCTGCAACGAATAATATTTTTCTCTAATTTTATTTTTTTGCTTTGTTATTTTCTATTAATATCCTTCTTTTCTTACTCTTAGCTCATGAATTCTTAACAAAAGGAGCAAAAAAAAAAAATTATTTTCGTTAACGACGATGATGTCAATCAGAGAATTTCTAGGTACAAATATAAATATCTTTAGGGCAAAGAAAACACTCCTCGTCAGAACAGTCAATAACACTTCCACAGCATTCACAATTTTCAATCTTAATTTGAAATTGAAGGAAAAAACTTTTTATTATTAACAGGAGGTTGATGAACCGTACTTGGTTGTTTTCTTTCATCATTTATTGTACGTGTGTTTATAAAAATGAAAAAGGAAATATATATTTACGTTAACAGATGTTATTCAACATTAGATATAAACATGATTTCACTATCTTTTTATTTCAAGAAAATAAATTTGTTTCAACATAAAAATTTATATATCGAGGAGTTTCAATTTTTTAAAAAGTCCTTCGCTGCTATGTCTACCTTACGATTAAAAAAAGATTCTAAGTTTACGAAAAGCTAGATTACCTTTTAAAAAAATTCTGTTTATCTTTAAAAATAAATTTTGGAATAAAAGTATTGGAACTAAATGCAGTTACTGACGCCAAGTTTGGCTTCGTTTCTGAGGTAAAAAAGATGCATTGAATCTCCCCATTTTATTTCATGTTGTGAATTTCTTACTACGTCTTAATTTTAGGCATTACTTCACATTATTTTATTTTTAAACACTTTATTTGCTTCTATAAAATTTTGATGCAAACTACTATTGATGCTTGTTATTATTTATTGTTCATTATTATTTTTCAAACATTTTATTAGTTTTTATAGCCCATTTTACGGCAACACTGAACAGCGTTCGAAAGTATTTAGTTGGTTAACGAAGAAGATCGTCCGGTGATGAGATAAAGCGTTGCTTCCTTCCCCTGTTTTAGTATAGCTCAGAATAAATTCTTATTTTGGTAAACAGCCCATCGTTAGTAAACTCATTGAACATATTCTTTTTGATATTATTCAGCTGCGTGTAAATTTAATTATATGAACTATGTACGAACTTACACCATTAATAGCTTGGTAAGACTACCGTGTTTCTGAATGTTGAGAATTATGTTATATTAAAGTCTGAGGAAGGGGGTAGTGATTAGTACAGTTAATTAAATGTATTAGAGGGAGACAAATAAAATTTCTCCTTCAATTGTTCATTAATTCACTGAAAAGTTTGCCTTATTTTACTTAACTAACACCTCAAATTAGATGACAATATTGTTTATTAACGTCGCATTTAGAACCAACACAAGCATTATATGCGACGGGCCTTGTATTTCTGAACTTCGGTCAAGTGACGGAGAAAAACCAGATTTGGGAACTCGCTCTCCTAACTCCACGCCACTTGGATCCTCGGGTGAATTTGGAGTCTCGACAGATTTAACGTGTGACAGGGAATGGAATTTTAAATTTTGAAAAATATATAAAGAAAGAGGTAAAGTGTGTATTCTAAAAACATATATATTTAATACCTCGTAGATTGTCTCTCACTATGCCGAATAGGACTACGCAGCAATTAATAACTAGATAATATCCATGCAAATCTGAATTTATTCAAAGATTATTTAGAAAATACACTATATTTCCTTTTAATAGGAAGCAATTAACACACTCATGTAGAAATATGGGATATCACGCCCTAATTCAAAGTTCACACAATTACTGAGCACAGCAATTAAAATCAAGTAACGTTATATCGCGTTTGCACATATAATCTAATTTCGCTAATTAAAAGCATTTGTTGATCTATATCCATTAAGCAAATACTAACTGTTACGCGCTGTGGCTCATAAATTCACCCTTCAGAGAATGTTTTTCTACAGGTTTTGACTTACTTCTAGAATCTTCTTTTCTCTTGAGGCACCTAGTTTAGTCGCAAAATTTAGCGACTCGACAATATTTATTGACAAAATTTGTCGCCCAGTTCATTCTTACCTGTTGAATATTACTTTCTTCCGCCTCCTCAATTTGACTGTAAAACTATATTTCCGGCCACATTAGTGGCTCTGTAGGAAAGAAAATAAAGTCCAACTTTCCAGTTAACAATATATTAACATAAATGAGAAAAATTATACTTTCCAAATAATTCCAAATTTTAAAGATACAGTGCATAATAGATGGATTTAACTTTAGAATCACTCCACCTTATATTGTTATTGGGCCAGTTTTCTAATTAGAAACGTTTTCAGTTTAGATCTTCAACATTAGATAAAGATAAATGTTAATATTAGTATCGAAACAATCTCCTTTTAAATGGAAAATCAATAACTCAAATGAAGTACTATTCGTTCTTCAGATAAAGGAAAATATTAAGAATCATTTATTATTTAAATATCAACTTTAACTTAACAATTCTAAGTCCTAACATTTTTAAAAACAAGCATACACTCATCCTCAAACCATCAGAATACACCCTTTTTTAAGCCACATTTTAGATTAAGGTAAAATAAAACATAAAAAATTAAAGTTGACGCTGTTGTTAAGCTTAAATGCTGATATGAAATATTTAAAATCTGAAACACTATCTTAAAAGAATATACGTTGTCACTTATACACCTGTAAATAAAGAAACACATGCACGGTTAATCAAAAAAGAGGACTGACCCCAGGGAGACAGAGCAGGCGGGGGTCAGGCACCTACTTACCACGCATCGCGTAGGCGTGGCTGACTGTGAGGAGAGTGAGCAGGAGAGTTGTCACGAGAAACAATGCCAAGCAGTTTCTCATCTTATTCCGTCCTCAGGCGCTCGATGGATCGGCAGCTTGACAAGGATCTGAAAAGAGAGAAGGCGCAACATGTGAGAAAATGACTACAGGTCAGAGATAGAGTGAATGCTGCTTTGCTTTATTTCAAACTTATTTCAAGTTAGATAGATTAAGTGGTTATATATTAATGACGCCTTGAGAATCAACAAGAGAACTATTGGTGATGGATCTCGAACTTTTAAACCTCGATCAAATTACAAGGACGACACCTGTGCAGGCACTTCCATCACTGGCTTTTCACGTCAAACCGACGGAAGTACTTGGAACTTCTACAGATTTAACGTGCATCAGTGTCTTTATTGGTTACAGGACTCGAACCCAAAACTCGACGGAAACAACGACGGCCATAAGTTAATTACCATGATCACTCGCCTACCGCGGATTTAAGTTCTCAAAGTTTTGACAGTGGTTATATTTTGCACACATTTATTTAATGAGTCATTTTCCCTTTAGTGGTATAAGCCCCGTTTAGTTTAGTTTAATTCTTATTAGCGTCGCACTAGAAGCAACACGAGGGCTATTGGCGACGGACCTCGTAATTTTGAACCACGGTCAAGTGACGAGGACGACACCTGAGCTGGCACCCCCCTCTCCTAACATCCACACCACACAAATGGCAGGACTTTGGGTCCCGAACAGATTTAACGTGCATCAGCCCCGGCTACATGGTGGGTCTTTGGCGGCCAAGGATCGAACCTGCGACTGAACGAAAACCGCCAGCCTCTAGTCCACGACCTTGAACACTAGGCTACCGCGGCCCCGTGGCCCATATTATCGTATTATAAGATTTTTGAACAGTTGAATGAATGTTTAAATACTGACAAAAGTTAATTCTATCGATTAATTTATGAAGAAATCATTCTCCATTGAATATATGACTTTAAATACATAATGGTACCATATGTCATTAAATTTTCCTACTTTAACTCATTTTTGCATAAAAGGAGACTTATACCACTTAAAAAAACAGCTCATACACACATGTAGCGTAAACGTATTGATACTAATGTATTCGTCCCATTCAAAAAAGCAATATAATTGCAAGGTTTACATCAAATTAGGTCCAGGTTCCATTCATATATACTATATATATATGAAAATAGTTTACAAAAAAAAAAATAAATAAATAAGGAAACACATATTATGGTTGTTTTCTCTCGCTTGTCAAGACAACTCGATAGACAAATAATTCAGAGTGAGAAACTATTTTCATGTTTTGCCTCATATCGATGCATGTACAAAGAAAACACCTTTTTACCATTTTCAAAACGAGGCAATTAATGCATTTGGAAAATTCGTGGAATCCGTAACTGCCTTAATTGAATTCATACTGAAATGACTGAACGAAGTGTAACGGATGTTGTTTGTCAGTAAATGACATCACAATCGATTCCTTCCCTACTAACCTGATGTAATAAAATTCTTTCTGGGAAAGCAGTATGGGGGAGGAGAGAAGCGTTCCTAATGTTTCGTTGGGCTGGACAGATAACAGACACGGAAGACAACAATGTTCCGCCCATCTCCTGGTATGAATCTGGTTTTCTCAAACAGCGTTTCCCTTCAGAACCATCTTTATCGATCGCGCATTTAATGATGGTGATGGTATTATGGATAGATTTCTTGACTTATAAACGGATCAAATGATGAATCTATGACTAAGAAGCACACACCCGAATGTAAACGCATATATAAGAAATACGGTGAAGAAATTGGATTTCAACTTACAGTAGAATGTTTCTGACTTGTGCTCAAGTCTTGTTAATAACATCGGATTAAGAAAAATTGCTTTTATTAGGACTCATATTGATCTAAATAAAACGTGCTAAGTAAAAAGTGTATTTTTTTAAATTGGAGAGAATTTATATATTTTATTTTCTTGCTTTTATATATATATATATATATATATATATATATATATATATATATAATATAAGATGTACCAAAGACTAATGTGTGCTAAAGGCATCATTTGAGGAATGACTTATGAAATGTAAATTTTCCTTGAAATCTTTAATTAACTCATTTGCAGAGTCAATTTACACATTTATTGCATTCTAATCGAGTATTTTTTCATTAAAAGGTTTTAGTCTTCATCGATAAGTTTGACTCCTTACGAAGCTTTCGAAATGTTGACCGGAAATTTCCAGAAAAAATTTGTAAAAAATATCAGTATGCAGATCTGTTCTGAAAATCTTTGGGACAAAAGTAGACCTCTAGTTAAGGTGAACAGAAATTTCTTAAGTATTTAAAGGATTGATTTGCTTTGATCGTTTGATTAACGTCATACATAGAAGCAATACGAGGGCTATTGGTGGTGCTCCTGGTAATTTGCAATCTCTTTCATATGACGCTGACGATGCCTGGGATGGCAGCTCTTTCCAAACTTACACATTACTCTATTAAAAGCACTTGTAGTCTCAGCAGATAAACGTCCTCAACAGAAGTTTAAAAATTTTCTTGAAAAAAGTGTAAGTTGCTAAAATCATTATATTTAAACTTAAATGTAAATTCATTCAAGAGAGAGAGGTCTGCAAATATAATTATAAAGTTCTAATATCTCTTATATGTACCCTTAACATAATTAATCTTTCGAATAGACCATTATAGGGGGGAAATATGACATATTGGACACTCCCTGGTATTTTTAGAGGAGGAATATTACATATTATAAATGTATTTCTGTATTTTTTGATATTAGAGCAAGTTTATAGGTTTGCTAGTTCTGAATAGAGTTATTGCCAAAATTGGGTTGGTTGTCATCGAATTTTTGTGTCTCTTTTCTATCGATTAACGAGTAAGCTTGTAAAGAGAAACTAAAAAGTATATTTTTTAGCTTCTATTTTTTTCATACACTTCAAAAATTAAGTGCATTACTCTTACAGTACGATGTGATGAAAACGATAAAGTAAGTTTTGTAATATTTTGAGACATTTTTAGCAATTTAAATCACTGCTATCCATATTCTAGTTATGATTAAATCGTGAATCTTTCATAAAGGAAATAAGTTACATTACTTTAATTTACTTTTTAATGCATTCATGTGGTCCATTGATTCTACTTATAATACAATAACTATTTCTTCATAAATAAAATCGAGTTCTATTGGATTCGGGATAACTCTCTGCCCTTTTTATCTTTAGGAAGTACCGGTACATGAAAAGTGTTAATCTTTGCAATCTGACCTCACCCACCTTCACTTTATTAAATTGCCGACTGAAATAGCTTCCAGGGGTCCTCCGTTCTCTCGAGTTAAAGAGGATTTTTCCTGTAATCCTTTAAGTCAAATATCGAAGCAGCATTTTCCAAAGAGAATATATTTTTTCTAACGAATAAGATTATTTCTTTTTCTTCATGACGGGTATTAACTAAAAGCTCCTTTAAGAAAGGGAAATGTCGCGAATAAAAAGGGTTTTCATATTTAAAATTATATTTCCCAATACGCGAAAAGCTATATTATGAATATGTATTAACCCATTTCAATAAAGCTTTTGTTTCAGTTTTTTTTTTTTTCATTCCCGTTTTCTGTACTTATGTAATAAAGTGAAAAACACCCACCATATATTACAAAATCCATTTCATATCGTTTTTCCAGTTGATGCAATTTTTGTTTCTTACACGAGAGGATTGCGTCGCTTAAAAATAAATAAAAATTACACTCTGACGAGATCGTGTTTTGCTTAAACCAACTTCGAGTGGGGAAAAGAACGAATATATGTGTTTTTGGAAAAGTTATAGGAATGTGAATTGGACACCCACATCTCTCTTGTGTAATTTCTTGTGTAATGGATGATGAAAGTGAGCTAGGAAAGTAGTATTACCAGACATGGAGTTAGAAAATTTTTCATTTAAAACGCCTTACGAAACATTCTTGGATATTATAAATTTCTCTGAAAGCGCGAATATGTATAAATATACACAATTGATCTCTGGAAATGTAATATGAAAATAGGTTTTATATGAAAGATGAAAGCATGATACAATCAAAAAGAAAATACTGAAGAATGAAATTGTTTATAAAAGAAATCCCTCCTCAACCGAAGAGAATATTATTTAAATTTGATGTACAAAAATAGTAGAATTCTGTATTTTCAAAGCCAGATCCCATAGTTTCACATTTCATAAAGTTAGAGCTATAGCTTTTGAAAAATTACATTTTGCGACAAGGCTTATTTATAAAAAAAAGCAAAAATAGTTTTATCTTCTGTAAATATAATTTCTGTGAAATTTACTTCATCAATATAAATTCTCTTTCTTCATTGCTTAGTGTAATGCCGATTATATATACAGATTCATTGCGAAAATAAAACGCGATTAGAAATGAGACATGGATCGTAGAGAGTTTTGTAGCTTACACATTCGTATTCAATGTAGTGACGTATTTCCTATGGAACGAAAAAAATATTTCATAATCGCGACATTAGATGACGCTAGTGTAGATGTATACAAATCGCTCACACAGCACAAAATGAGGATGCAAAAACGTTATAGAATACTTCACGCGTATTTTCATAACGCAAATGTGGTAATTGCCCGCATTATTATGGACTTTAATACATATATCAAATGCAAAGTAAAAATATAGTGTCATAAAATGTGAATTACTCTTGCCAATCATGGATTTTCAGAGGAAATCCTTATCAGTATTGGAAGCCCGCTTTACAACAGGATGCAGCAGCCATTCAAGTTGATATTGCGTTCCATGTTCCAAGTGTAATATCACAACGGTATTCAGTATTGGAATGTGATGCTGGACTCGATGAGCCTCTACAGTTGTAAATCATATGAAAGGAAACATTTCCTTTTACTAATATTACCTATCTTTTCTGTTTTGCTTTCCATTCACACTCATCACCATCTATTGACGGTATATTTTGTTAAAGTCATTCGCTTTTCCCAACCCATAGATTTTTTTTTAATATCACATTTTACATTGACATCGAACTTTTGAAACACCCGATATTTCAAATGCGAGAATAAATCTTAAATCGATAGAGAAATACACTTACCTGAAAGGAAATTCATAGAAATCTTTCATGAAAGAATTTTTTTAAATTCAAAATGTTATTTAAAACTAATCTTTTGAACTATCTTTTGAACTACTCTTTTGAATTACCTTTAAATATCTATTTTATTCTAGTATTTAATTCCAGTGCCGATTTTCAGTTTATAGCATCAAATAAGAGAATACTTGCAGTTAATCTCTTGCATTTGTTTTAAGGCATTTGGGAAAGTATGTAATGAGAGAAAATTTAATTTCGCGCCAGATGACATAGCAAGGCATCAGAACAAAATTTAATCTCTTTCTAGTTCTTGTCATCTTATCACTTTTCCAGCTTGAGTAACTCCATTTAATTTAATTAAAAATGCCATGTTATTTTTAAGACTGGCATTCAAGAGAATTCTTATGCTTTGTTTTTCAAAATAAACTTCTTAAACTTACTTCACAATACTAAATAGAAAAGTCTATTTGCTATCTTATAAACATATTTGAAACAGATCATTATATTATAATCAAGCAGAGAAAAAAAAATAGATAAAATTATTTACCAATTTTTTAAAATATTAATAAAAAATTAAATTTTGTTCAAATTAATTTAAAGACTAATAATTTATGTCAAAATCTTTAAAGCTATATGAAAATATAATTTTAAATATAATTAATTCCACAAAATTAATTATAAATTCATTTATTAACTTTTTATATTCTGTAAGAAAATTATCTGATTCGGAAAATATTCTTGTAGTATTTTTTGTAAATAGTTTAAAAATGACATTTTATAATCAGAAAAATAAATCACGTTTAAGTTATGCGCTAAATATGGAAAAAAATGTCACAGAGTATTGTTAAGAAACCACCTACTATTTTATATTTGGTGTTATAACCATTTTTAAATATACATTTAGTTGATTGGAAGAGTTAGGCCTATAATTCTAGAATAACCTAGCTTAACAGCTTAAAGTCTGTTAAAACATTCAATATATTTTTGCAATTTTTGTATTTAAAAAAAACATTTTAAGGTTTTCTTAATTCTTTTTTCTAATTTCTTGATATATTTTGTTTCTTCTTGTACTTTTCAGATACATAATTACATTTTATATATATTCTCACAAAATTCTCTTTTTCTTCCTCAAGAAAAAAAAATACTGTACTTTCTCGTGGCACACAAATTCATATCCCTATGTACGGTCTTAATACACTGGTTGTGACAAACAATTTTTTTTCTCATTTAATTAACAGCTGCTTAACTGAAAGCATTGTTGAGATATTAAAAAGTTGCATTTTGACTAAATGTTGCACTCAATATTGGATAATTAGCAACTCAAAAGATTGTACAATCTTATTTTTGAATATTCCGAGTAAATTTAATATTCATAAATGAATTTCCTGTAGTAATAGATGTATGCATCAACAAAAACTATTTTGTCAATCTTGTTACGAAAGGTAAATAAAAATATTTTTCGTTGCAAGCATCGCATGGACAGTTTTTTTAAATAGTGAAACAATTTAATTTACTCTGTCGTTATAGCATATTCTATTATGTTACCAAGGCAACACAACCGGTAAAATTATTCGCTACTACACACCAGATATGTGAAATTGTGGGGCGATATTTATGTACAAAAAAGTACGATGGAAATAATAAAAATAAAATAATGGAACATAAAAAAAAAACTCTCTAAATCAAATGAAGACAAAATGATGGAACATAAAAAAAATCTTTCACCGAATTTAAATATACTTTTTTTCCATCATTCATACAAAGTTTTTGCCAACCGTATTCTGCCGCTCAGGCCAAGTAATGATATAACCGAACGAAGCACTCGCGAAATTTAAGATTGATAATGACAAAAAAATTATTATAAACATTTAAAATACTTCCAGTAAGCATATGAAAGACAATGCAGTATATTTATTAAATTCAATACTTAATATTAACATTTTTAATATGAGAATAATTTTACTATATGCATCATTATATTTCAGTATTTGCTTCAAAAGTATTATCTTAGTATCATAATTATGTTATTATTAGTAGAATTGGTATTATATTTTCAAGCATTATTTTACTATCGATATTAGTTTTATTTTTATTATCAATGTCAGTATTATTTTTATCGATACCAATATTATTTTATTGCTATCGATATCATTGTAATTTCAGATTCAAAATTATCTTATGATTACCAGTATTAGACTTACTTCATTATTACCATCATTATTATTATCTCAGTATCAGTAATTTGTTGTTATTACTGTAGTGTTATTGTCACATTCAATATTAATTTTTTCCCATTATTGAAATCTATATATTTTTTATTATTAACAGTATAAGTAACCATAAATTAGAAATGCAAAAATATACAACAGAATAAGACCTTTCATACAAATATGCAGTAGAAGGACTTTATTCCATAGTATCCGATTTTCTGCAATATCATTTTTGGTAAGAATGAGAATTTCTGAGTAATTTGCCCCATTTCATTGTTAAGGGCACTTTCACTTCTCTTGTCAAAACGCTACCTTAATATTCTTCTCATTAAATACTGATAAGTTAATAAATTCAAGCAGAGAAAAAAAAAGGAGAATTCAATTCCCGATTAGTAAAATTCAATCACCTGAATTTAAAACGAAGCTCAGTAATAAAGGGAATTCGATTCAAAGTATCTGACTTCAAATCTTATGCAAGACGAAACCCTTTTGTGAAAAGGTCAATATTTGAATTTCTCTGGACAAGAAAGGATTTATAAGAAGATACGAAAATTTAACCGAAATTTTTCGTATTTTAAATGGTGCGATAAACGAAGAGGGAAATAAGAATGTTCAACCAAATTTTTCTGTAATTTGATAGGTTACGATGAACAAGAAAGAATGTATATGAATATTTAATAAATTTTCTCCGCAATCTATGTAGTACGATAAACGAGGAATGACTGATAAGAAGATATAGATATTTAACAACGTTTACTACCCGCCACATATATATATGACTTCATACCTTTAAATAATGTGGAAGCATCGATTTTTTACGCTCGCTTTTGAGTTCGAAACTTTTAAAATGAAGACCGAATTCACCCCATGGGGCAAGAAGGAGTGTAAAAATTCGAAGCGATTAAATGACAACGTTTTCTCCGAGTTGTGAGATTGAGTGAAATCGCTCGGGGTTATTCGACGATTGTCAGTTATTGCAGAAACAATTTTTTACAACTTTTAGATCTTCGTTCGTTTCGCGATTTAAAAATAGCAACACGTTGAAAGTGGTCCCCAAGATTATTCATTATTCTGAGAGGATTTCGGGAGGAGGAAAAATTAAATTTTTAATTCCCCAGGATTGAAAAAGTTTCTTCTTGTAACAGGCATTTTCTTAGCTTTCGGTATGTATGAATATTCGATATTAACAAGAGAAATGAATTTGAAAAGTAAGCGTGATGAATAAGCGAAGTGTGTTTTCTTTCGTATCTATGGCTTTTTTTATATGGGATAAGATGCAAAAAATGATTAAGTTGATTGAAAAAGTCATCCAACTTTAAATGGTTATAAAAATAATCACGTGACTCCTTTCATTCTTCACGGTCATTTACCATGCGAAGTAGGAGAAATGATTAGATGTAATGCGTGGGGTTAGAGCTCGTGCTCGATCAATCAGCCTGATCACGGTTGATTGATCGATTGTTTATCACCGCTACACTTAGAAGCATACAAAGGCTGATGTAATGAAACATATTTTTCTGATAAAATATTTTTTCCGTTCATATGCACTTTTTTACTTCATTCATGGGAGGGGGGAGGAAAACATAGGATTTGAACACGGGATTATTGTAGGAGCCAAAGAGGGAAAATCCTTATATCCCGATGCAGCTAATTTTTTCGGTTTTCTCATTCCACAAATCTTCAAAGAATGGCAGTGGCCATGGTAGCTAAGGGTTAATAGTAGTGAATTCACATGGCCCCTTTGTTTTTACCGAGCCGTGAGTTCAAGCCCTGATGCCACTAAAGACTTGCCGTGTAGCAAGGCACGGTAAATCTGGTAGAGGCCTAAGTGATCCCGTTTGTGTGGTGCGAAAACTTGGTGAGGGAAGTATTACTTCAAATGCAGTCTTGGTCACTTGACCTAGGTACAAAATTACGAAAGTCCTTTTGCCAATAGTCATTTTGTTGTTTCTCAGTGAGACTTTAAAAATCAATCACAATCAAAGAATCTCTGTTAAGCCAATAAACTTCGAGTGGAATAGTGGGTAAAAATCCCTTATAAACGATAGAGATGATAGGAGATTGACACACATTTTGTGGAGCAACAGGGTAAATCATAATGCATGATCACCAAAACGGATCTTAAAACAAAATGGTTGTGATAGATTATGATCAACAAGAGATCTTTGATACCGATGTAAAAACAGGTTTTCGGGGCTAAAAACGTCAAAGTTGAACATTTGATGAATCAAAGCAGTTTGGTCTGACGAGTTAAGGTTTCTTCTCATTGATGGCAAACTCCGTATGATGTACAAGTAGTACGCAACCATGGATCCGACATTGCACATGACAACTATTGTAGTGGGTGATGGCAGAACTACGGTGTGGAGAGCATTTTCCTGATTTGGTCCCTAATTTTGGTTCGATATATACGTCAATGCCAAAGCCTGATTCCACATTGTTGTTGACCACATATGCCCGTTTATGAACAAAAAGTATGCTGATGATCATAGTTATTTTCAGATGTACTCTTCTACTAGACGAGAGTTATATCAAGTATGTTTGAGTAGCACTATGAGGTGTGGATATGAAATAAAAAGACAGATACTACTTCAGGAGAAAGTACGCTTGCGCGAAATGCCAACTTCCGACATCTGTTTAGCAGAAAACCTTCTCTTTTGAATACAAATCCTCTTGCTTCTGTAAATACATTAGTATAGGCGCAGCCTTCGTTCACATTATAGTTATTATTTTGTTTCTACAGAAAATTGATAAGTGTAACAACACAGCAACGAATTGTGAAATTTCACATGAAACTTGGAAAACCGCTACTAAAACTTATAATTTTTTTTGAAAGAATCTTATGACAATGAATGATTATCGCGTGCACGTTTTTTTAGTGGTTAAAGCGTTTTCAAGATGGCCAAGAATACGCTGAAAATGATTCACGTGCTGTTTGCCTTTTCATGTTAAAAACGGATGATAATTTCGAAAAAATGGGAAATCTGGATCGATCTGTCCGTTTGGTTACGTATTCGTGTGATCGTAGAAACTATAGATATTGTGTAAGAATCGGAACGGCAAATTTTACACAACAATTTTAAAATGCAAATGTGTGCTAAAGTGGAGCCAACAATTCTCACGTTTGAACAACAAGAAGCTCGCAAAAATGTTTGTATTAACACTTTTAATCTCATTGAAAATTACGCTCACTTATTGGAAAAGATAATATCGCGTGACAAATCGTTGATTTATACTTATGATTCTGAAACGAAATGCCCATATGTGAACTGGAAGAGCCTATCTTCACCGAGAGCCAAAAAGCTCGAATGAGCAAATCGAAATTCAAAGCAATGGAGTGTATTTTTGGATATTCATGAGATAGTGTGCCTTCTCTGGGTTCCTGAATGGTCCAACTATTAATCAACATTACTACCTTCACGGTTTAGCTGAATTGTGAAAGAATAAGGAAAAAACACCGACTGGAATTGTAGAAGAACAAGTCCTTCAGCATTTCTTTTCAAGATGCTTCTAGACAAGTACAGCATCCCAGTGTTAGACTATCTTCTTCATTCACCGGATCTTGCGCCATGCGATTCTATTTGTTTCGCAAAGGGAAATCTACTTTAAAAGAAACAAGATTTGAGTCCGTTAAAGCTGTGAAAGGCAAAGCAGCACGCGTCCTGAAACAGCTGATTGAAGAAGACTTCCAGCACTGTTCCGAACTATGGAAGATTCGTATGGATTGTTGTAAAGATAGGTAAGGGTGCATATTGAAGGTGATAATAAGTAAATTTGTATGATATCAAAATAAAGGATTTTACAGTTAATCATTATTTAATAGCCACTCTTTGTATGTACGGCTGTATTCACTAGACTGGAATTTGAAACCCAGAGTTAGGACACAATGGTCAAGAAAAAATAAACCACCGTTTTCAAAATTCATTTCACCATTATGTTTTTAAATCGGGTTATAGAAATCCAAGTTTCCTAACCTGCGGTCATGGTCACGGACTCGTGGCCGGCGGTTTTCGACGAATAGAGAGTCCGAACCTTGATAATACTAAAGACCCTTCATGTAGCCGGGGTTGATGCACATCAAATCTGTCAAGGCTCAAAGTCCTCCCGATGACCTGGTGTGGAAATTAGGCCAGTTCAGTGGTCGTTCTCGTCACTTGAACGAGGTTCAAAATTACGAGGTCCGCTGCTAATACATCTCGTGTTGCATTTAGTGCGACGTTTATAAGACCAATCACTTAATCCTAACCTGTGGTGACTGATTGAATCTCTTTGGTCAAATCCGATCCCGTGACCTTGACTGATTTGTCAAGTCAGCAATTTCTAATTGCATGCATGCAACAGCTGACAATCGCAGAGCAATCAGAACGTGTTAGACTGAAATTTATGCATTATTTAAAGTGGTTTCGCTCTATAATTTCTCTTGAATTAGTAAAACTACTTCCATGAATCTTTCTTTTGCTAACCGAAACCTTCTCCAAACCTCGTAGTCGTCCATTTCGACAAATATATAGTGTCTTCTATTTACTTTCCTTTCTCTTCTGGTTTCCAATTTTTCTAAATAATATAGTTGCGCTGATAATCTAGTTTATTTTCTATATAATCTAATCCGTGAAAATTTCCTAATTTCATCCATCATTATAGCTAAGTTATCGTATACTAAAAATTACTTATAGCGCAAGCGCAGTTAAATCTAACTCGGCAGTAAACCCGATTAAAATTTAGTAACCTGAACTGGGGTTATAGAATGAATCTCTGACACTGAAATTAAAACTTACGCAAGCCCGCAGTTTTTCTCGCCTTTAAGTGTTGGTTCAGTTAAAAATGAATACGGCTATAAGAAGTTTAAATTGTTTCAGTGATCCATCTATCCCCTGATCGAAACTGAATTGAGCTAGTATTCGCTAATATTCCTTTTCAATGCTGTCAGAAACAAATGTTGTCTAAGTCTAGATGAATATATTCTATCATGTAAACCAGACATCGATCCCATATTAAAGTAGTGGAAAGTAGTAGGGTGTTCCTAATTTTTCGGTCATTGAGTATATATATATATATATATATATATATATATATATATATATATATATATATATATATATATATATATATATATATAATTGAAATAAATTAAGATTACGTACGTTCAAGTTGAAAAATGTGTGTTACAAACTAATATATTTATCAAAAAGTAGGCATGATGATCTTGCTTTAGGAGAACATGGATGCTGATTGTGAAAACACACACATACCTGAGCATCTCTATTAAAAGAAAACAAAAATGCATATTTTTATCGTTTTATGTAGCAAATTGATGGATAATTTCGACTACTTTGGATCAAAATTTGTTCCTAAAGCTATATTTTCTGAGAAATCGGATCAGATTGGTATTTTTAAACGTTTATAATTGTTTTAAAAGATTCCAAAATTATCGTTTTAGCACACAATAAAATTATAACGTGTTCAAATTGATTGTCCAAGTCTATGATTATTATGTAATTACAAAAAAAGATACATATAAATACATACACATAATACATATACTTATTATTATCATAACATCACATTAATTATTATTTTTGTATCCGCGTTATAATTTTGTTTATCGCTTAAAATAGCAACAATTTTTCATTTCTGAATTTTACTTATAGTCTGCTTATTAAAAACTGATATGAAGATTTTGATAAATATTTCATAAATTTGTATCTTTAATTTCTTAATGAAGTTCAAGTGAGCAGATGCATAAAATAAATTAAAAAACGTTGCGCTAAATGCGAGTGACTTCAAGATTTTAAGCGACAGTCAGGCGACGAATATGACATCTTAAGCATTCATAAATTTGTTTATAAATCGAACGTTTCCCGATTGCTTATTTCTCCTTAAAATAAGGTGCACAAACAGCAGCGCTTCATTATTTCGAACCACGTTCAGATAACACACCTGTGTAGGCAGCCTTTCACGTCTTTTAATACAATAAAAGATTTTATTTGTTCTATCTTATATTATTAAATTTGAAACCTTATATTATTAAATTTGTTTCCACATTATAAAAGTAAAATATATTTCCTTAATTAGTGTAACTTCTTAAAGTTCTGTTTCCATATCAATTCAAAATTCTGGACTGTAAAAACCAACATACAGATTGAGAAAAACAAAAATAATAAACGTAATGATAAGAAGAAACTTATTTGCTAAGCATTTTCTCTTCCTTCTTAACTTTCCGAATCATTATTTTAAATTCCATTTTCAAGCACTCATTATTTTCTATTAGAAGGAAAAACTTGAATTCATATGAGTGTAAAAGGTTACATTCAATTACTAAGGAGCGTTTCCAACTTTAGAATTTGTTAGATATCTACAAACCTATTAGCATCTAAATTTGAATCTATAGCGGGCTCAATAAATAAGCCGGCTAACAATCGACGGAGTGCTTAAGAAATGAAAGAATTCCAAGCTTTGCTCGGTTGGCATCTAAAAATAGCAAGAGAAAAAAAAGGGAAAAAAAGGAATGGATTCAGTGTCTGCTGAGGAGAAAATTCGAAAGCCAATAACTTGTTTTCGGTGATTGGCTCTTTCATGGATGAAATAAATGACGTAAAAGATATTTCATATCACAAAAGAGAGACAGGATCGCTTTTCCGAGCCATTCCGGATATCATTTCCCCCTCGAAATCAACAAGTGAAGGCATTTTTTCATTAAGCAATATATCTTGAATGGTTTCTCAAGATTTTCTTGCTCATTTCGTTTAGGACTTCATTTCCTGAGGGCATCCCGATTTCACACGGCTTGACGTCACATGAAGCCTTGAGCTTCTCTTTTAACTGATCTTTTATTTTTTTCAGAGAAGGAACAATACTGAAATAACCACCCACGCAAAGAGTCATACCCCCTTTATTTTTGTTTTACCCGTCGTTCATTGTATTAACGTCCCACGGGAACTGTTAACGCAATTGTCTCGAAAATTGCAGGGCGGCCGTTTCTCTGGATGAGGGGAGAATGAGTGTTTTCTTTGAGGAAATTGTGCAATTTCCCTCCCTTTTTTATACAGGAGAAGCGTCTTATTTTTCGCGTAAAACGAGATTATTTTTATTCTTGCGGGGTTTTTTTTCTCTAAGATTTTATGAGAAGGAAACAGGAATTTTTTGATTTTTTAGATTCTTCCTTTTTCTTTTTAATGTTAAATATGCTTTTTAATGTTAACAAATTTACTTCTCCGTTGTGTTTCCGCCCACTAAGCAAAGGTAATTCTACCTAGTAATCAGAACCATGGAATCACATGACGTGATCGACACTTCAGATGGTCCCCCACTTTCCACAACCACGGCTTTTAAACGTGAAAACATCGAACCTCGACGCATTGGACGTTTATCATTGCTGGACGATCTTTTAGGGAATCAGAACATGGACACGGAATTCATTTGGATCATTGCCCGCCACATGTTGGATGTCATGACCACTCCATTTCCTTAGTGGTCGCCAAAGATACAAGTTTTCCTTTGTAGAGGTCTTAAAAATGTATTTATAATGTAAATATGAATATACAGCAAATTAGTATTCTGTAAATTACTTTTATGACGTACTTTGCTGAATACCTAACTATGATTTCATTTATTTGTTTTTATGATATATATTGGTATCCTTCTTTAATCCGAGGATTTTAATGCATATCCATTAAAATTTTGACAAAAAAAATATTCCTATTGCGTCATTTAAATATTTCATTGCATTATATTCCACTTATGAACTTTATGATCATTCACTAGTGATTGTTCATTAATGATCCACTCAGAAACAACAATGGGATGAACCTCGTAATTTAAACTTCGATCAAGTAACATGCACTAATTGGCACTCCTCTCTCGAAACAGCCGCACTATTGCAATATAAGAACTTTGAGCCCGATAGATATTAAACGTGTAGCGCCGTGTAACTTTCATTGGGCAGTTACGCAAGGGTCTTTAATGGCACCCATGATTCATCTACACACCATCTACAAACTCGCGTTCGAGGCAAATAAATATATTCTGGTGCTTGTTGCTCTTTTCGAGTAGCCCGATTTAGTGGTTCTCTTTACAAACTGTAGTAATAATGATCAACGGTTAAGTGAAAATGAATAACTTAGCGTTTAACTGTCCACGTCCATGAAATATACAGACTTCGAGACTATCAGATTCGGTCTCGTTTGCTTGGATATACATTTCTCTCTATTATGGCAACTTTCATAAAAATGCTCCCTTGTTTCATTCCTTAGAAATCACATTTAATTAATTCTCGTAAGTAAGTTTATTTGTTTCAATTGCATGTTCTGATTCCTTTCGGTACTTTGATAATAATATTAAATGGAGGAAAAGGGTATTGTTGAATATTTTTGCTTAGCTCACATTATTTTCGATATTGTTCAGATCTAAAAATAAAGCTGATGCGTAAGATTTTGGCTTTAATTCGATGAATTTAATCGGAATGCTGTCTCATTTGTCTGTGGATCTGCAAATAAGTAATTTAAATTTTCTCCAAAAAGAAAAACATCAATAGCCGCCGAAATAGGATATCTGAATGTGAACGTTAGATGGCAAACCTCTCAGACCAACACAACTGTTTGATTTTACCCCTATCCGTAAATCATTTCAAAATGTCTAATTAACACACTCCATTCCTAAATCAAGACTAGTGAAGAAAGATGACACTGATGCATGCGTCAAATAGGCTCGCCATCTCGACTAAAGACTACCGATGATATCGACTGAAACATTCCAACACCTTTCAATGCCACAAAGAACACTAATGAAAGGAAAAGGAGCCTTCTCTAATTCGCTTTTGAAAAACCACTCAATTATATGATTTTCTTCCTTAGAAGTGAGGTACTGTGTAGTTTCTCTCCCACGAGCCAAGGCCGTGGTAGCCTAGTGATCACGGCCGCGGACTAGAGACCGGCAGTTTTCGTCGAGTCGTGGGTTCGAGCCTTGATGCCACTAAAGACCCTCCGTGTAGACGGGAATGATGCACGTTAAATCTGTCGTTATCCCGTTAGCATGATGTGAAAGTTAGGAGAGTGGTGTGCGAGCTAAGGTGCCATCCTCGTCACTTGAACGAAATACAGTCTGCCGCCAATAGGGGCCTCGGTAGCTTAGGGGTCAAGGTCGTGGACTAGCGGCCGGCGGTTTTCGTTCAGTCGCGGGTTCGTCCTTTGGCCGCCAAAGACCCGCCGTGTAGCCGGGGCTGATGCACGTTAAATCTGTTCGAAGCCCAAATTCCTCCCGTTGGCGTGGTGTGAATGTTAGGAGAGGGGGTGCCAGCTCAGGTGTCGTCCTCGTCACTTGATCGTGGTTCAAAATTACGAGGTCCGTCGCCAATAGCCCTCGTGTTGCTTCTAGTGTGACGTTAATAAAAAACTAAACTAAACCACCGTCAATAGGTCGGATGTTAATAAAAACCAAACCAAAAATTCTCACGAGTCGAAAATGGCAAAGACAAAACGCCCTTCAATAAATGTCATACCGGGAGCACCCTTCTCACTCTGTTATCTAGAGCACATGTTTGTGGAACCGCAAATAGGCTTTTCTTATTTGTACAAATTATATATATATATATATATATATATATATATATATATATATATATATAAACAGCAATCGCATCCGACAAAGATAAAAAACTCATCTTGTTGGTAAGACATATTACAGACAAATTTTAAGTCATATTTCACAAAATGTTGAAGTAATTAGATGACATTTGAGACAACCTAATTTTAACAAACTAGGATTCTAAGATCCTGTTAAATTTAAAATGAAAGATTGCATTGATTAGAAACTTTATAATATTCTTTGAGAGGTTATATTTCAAGTTGTAATTTTGCCCCATGATTCCAAAAAAAATTGTCTTCTGTTTCGATTAATATTGGAATTCTTTATATATCTCGATAGAAAAGAAAGGTTAAACAAAAAGAACGGAAAAGTTTTTATTTCTGAGGCAGACTGACGAAATCAAAGGCATCAGTGGCGTCGCAGCAAACATATTCTGCCGTTGAATAAATATTTAATAATTTTGAAGTTACATAAAAGTATTGACTCACAAGTACATATTTTAATTAGAATAAAATATTTTACTGAAGTCTCACAAAGAATTTGCAGACACATCGATATTTGTGTCTGTTTTGAAATTTAGACGATTAGATTATTTGATTTGGCTATACCCGATACCTATCGGCTTCGAATTTCTTAAATTGCAGCAAGAATCAAGTGTCAACTAATTGTACCCATGGTAGTCTATTTGTGGTAGTCGAAGAATTTAGGCTTTGCTTTGTATTGGTCGGGTCATATTTTCGAGAATTGATGCCACTAATGCTCCCTTTTACCTGGTGTGGAAGCTCGGAGGGAGAGATACCAGCTCAAGCATAATCCTTGTCGTTTGACCGAGATAACAATTACAAGGTCCGTTGCCAATAGCTCTCGTGTTGCTTCCTAGAGTGACGTAAACAAGCAATTTCAATCACCAATTTTTTAAACTCTTTTTCGCTCGAAGTTTCTACAGTTAGAAAACAAGTGAGTATTTGATTTTTCAAATTTAAGAATTGATTGATTTTATTTTTTTTACTAGTGCGACATAATTATCTACGTAGTTGGTTAAAAAATATCTACTTTGATGATACTCGAGATTGCTGAAGAGAGATGTTATTACCATTTTGTGCTACCATTTGTTAAACTGCTTTGACACTGATTCATAGGTTAGTTTTGGTTTCCTTCTTCTTACTGTAAATTCAAAATTTGATTTCTGTTGTTTCTATTTATCACCGTCGATGAAACGAGATACAGAATTATGAAGAGATATATAATTCTACACTGGAAGACAAGGAAAATCCAAATTGTGAGTTGCTTCCGATGAATTTGCACCAAGGAAGGCTAAGACGGCCAGAAAAGTGATGACAATGGTTGTTTGGGATGCGAAGGGTGTCAAACTCATGGGCTATC
>BMAW01016001.1:0-13251 GCA_019974015.1 Nephila pilipes
GTGTGTGTGTGTGTGTGTGTGTGTGTGTGTTGAGTGTTTTACAAAATGAGAGCATTTTTATATCAAGTGTAGAAAGTAGTTGGATATATTTAAACCTCTTCCATTTTTTATAGCTCGTGATTTTGATTTGAATGAAGCCGAAACTATGCTAAGAAAAGTAAGTCTATTTTCTTAAATTATTTAGCTGCGAAATCGGAAAGTTTCCTTTTTGATAATTGTATGCTTCATATTATATTAAGGGGAATAGAAGAATATTATCCCTTATAATACTATTGGGCAATAAGTTTTTAAAGTGGAAAATGATTCTATAATTTGATAAAATTTGCAAATAAGCCAAGTAAATTACTATACATGTTTCGACTGTGATGTATACTTTCAAGAGTAATGTGTACGAGAATTTAAGCTTGAGTAAGTTTGTACGTGTCAAGTGCTTCAAAGTGTGTGAGCTTCAAATTTGTTGCAATGAAACTTCTACTAAATTAATTGTTCCATTTATTCTTGAATATATTATTAATTATAGTTATTTAAAACTTATATATCATTGACTATTAATTATTTTGAGTGAATCATGTCAGTCTAGAATTGATTCACGTGTGTTTAGAAGAAAAATGGCTTTTCAAATGGATTTCATTGTAGAATCTTAAGGTATTCTTCCCTTTTTATTGTTTTCGTCGTTGAGCTGCTTTTCATATTCTTCAACTTAATCCGATTCATTATACTTATGTTTACAGCTCCCTGTAATCTCGGCTGAATTGATTTCACACACTGCAAAAGGTTCAATGACTGCAAATTTTATTCCATTTATTTTAAATAAGATTAATAAGACTTCCGTCTTTGGAGAATTAGGAATTTTATAGGATATTATTAAAAACATTCATGAATTCTATAATATTTTAGATGTTAAAATTTACTTTATTTTTAATAAAAAGATGAACTAAATAAGGATTTTTAAGAACTTCCTAATAAAAAATGGATAGCTAACACAATAACGGTTATATTATATAACTAAATATCTCATAAGTCCGTATGTAATGAAAAAATAATCAACAAATAATTATATATAACTTTGCACTTTAATTGTTGTGGACGATTTTCTTCATAGCATTAATTATAATTGTATTTTTGATAAATATCAGAAATTTCTTTTAATTAAAAATATTTCAGCTGCAAAAGCTCTTATAAATATAACAAAACAATGAATAGATTTATTTTTGATTATAATATTTTTCAAGATAAAATAATTCGAGATGAAAACCAAAGTATTATATGGTGGCAAAGTTTATTAAAAAAAATTATTGAAATATTAGTTAAAATTTGTCACAAATGTCTAAGTATTGCATTGTTAGGTGAGTAAGAACGATTCCCAAAGTTTCAGAGCTCTAGCGTGATGGGAAGTTGGTTAAATTAACGATCGAAAATTTGATGCACACTGATACACACACACCAAGAGAAATACATAAAAATGTTTTAAAAATGTACTGAAATGTAATCGTATAGAAAATAAGGATTTTATTAATAAAGAGCACAAACATGTAATTACTGGTGGTTCGTAAAATATAAAAGAAAGAGTATTGAGAGATTATTGTGAATATGTGTCCCGGATTTAGGATTATGATCTCAAATAGTGACTGTTATATTAAAAGAGCGATTATTTATGATGTTAATAATTTTATTAATTATCTTCCTATTAAATACAGTTTTCCAGTTGAAGTTATTATTAGTTTTAACTCTGCATAGCAAATTATTTTTTAAAATAAATTAGAAATAACCGTAAATTAATAAAACTGGGGCAAAAATTCCTAAGCAGTTCTGGATACAAGAGAAGACAAAAAACAGTATTAAATAAAAAAAAATATCCTAGATATATATTGTAAATAAATTTTGTTTGATTACATTTTCAAAAAAAAAAAAATCTAATAATAATTATTAAAATGTATTTCAAATACACTCGATTATTTCCTACACACACACACACACACACACACACATATATATATATATATATATATATATTCATTTTGTTAATTATCCTTCTACGGACACCACAATAAGTAATATATTTTTAAGCGCAATTAAATACTAAATAAAAATCAATTGTTGTATTTGAAATGTATTTTTAGTTCATGATCATTCCATTTTATGAAATCACTTTGTTTCTAATTTCATTCACATTTTAATCAAATAATTTTCTTACATTTATAGCATATAACTTGGGCGAAGGAAATGAAGATTGATACGTTTCTGACGGATTACAAACCACCAGATGTAAGAATATTTTTCAAAAATAATATAAATTTATGTTTTTATAATCATTTATGAATAAACAGCGTGAGTAATATATTTGCTTTCCTAAAAAATAAAGATTGGAATATTTCCTTTAAATTAAATGTTTTAGTTTAAATAATATTTTTCAATTCATATATCTAAGGAATAGAAAAAAAAGTAATTTCAAATTCCATATCCGAATGCAGAACTCATGATTAGCGCGATTTTAATTAATATGTAACTAATGTTTTGAGTCCACCACACACACATCTGATATTGCGGTATAACCTGTAAATAGAGCGCCTTTTTAAATCTTTATTATTTATTTTAATTATAATTATTTCCATTGCTTATTGTGAGATTCATTGTGCGATTTTGAATTACGCTTTATATCTCAAGCATCCATTAACCACATTTATGTGGCGACATGTAATCGCTTCACCTTCGGGACTGTTGTCACTCTTGTCACTACGAGAGTGAAGCCGAAGTGAAGTGAAGTCGTTTTACTCTCGTTACACAAGGTAGCATTGGAAAGCAAGAAATCAGAAAAATCGCAGAGGAAGTTATACGATCCTCTCTTCCATTTCGGATTTTCTTCAATTTTGTTATTAGATTCGCTGTCAGGTCGTCAGTTAATGTTTTTCTTAATTTATACTTCTTTTAAATATTTTTCATTCATTTAATATATATTTATTCTCCTTCGAAAATGTAGTAGAAAACCTCTTTGTGTGATGTTTAAATAATTTTTTATTCGGAGTCAGTTGTAACTCCCCTATACTTATGAGTGTCATTCATGAAGTCTTCAGAAAATCCAAGAGATGCTGCTCGTAACACAGAAAATGGTCGTTTCACAAGACAATTCTCAAAGTCTTAGTTATTTCAATGAAATAGCTTTAGTTTTACTGTCTATTGTGTTTACTTAGAAAATGTTAGAAAAAGCAAGTTCTGAGTGGTAAATAAACACTTACATTTAAAAAGCTTAATACCGAAAAAGATCCAACCCTGTGTTGGGTGAAGTTCATAGGACATCTGCTCCTGTGTTTCTAACTGTTTACAGTTTGGTAAACGAGTTTAAACGAGGCCGTACATTCACAAAAGGTGAATGTCGTTTGGGTTGTCCAATGGTAACGATATTCCCGGAACAATTGATGAGATCCACGACATGGTTTTGAGTGATCAACGAATCAAAGTGTGAGAAATAGTTGACCTCTGGCATACAGCATAGTACGGCGTTCTCAGTTTTACCCGAGAAATTTGGTGTGAAACAATTCTTGGCAAGTTTGATTTTGTGATTAACTCTCTATGGAAAATAAACGCAATTCGCGTTTGACTGAGAAGCTACTCGGCGCTTTTTCATCGCTAATCCTGACGAGTTTCTGCATTGAACATAACTGTGAGCGAAACGTGGATACACTCTAGAAACAATATAACAGTCAAAACAGTAAGTTTTGAAGGTGAACGGGCTCCGAAGAAAACAAAGACAAAGAAATAGCTGGAAAAAGGATGGTTATTTGGGATCCAAGAAAAATCATCTGCACCGATTTCATGGGAAATAGAAAAACAAAAACTGGAGAGTATCATGCGTCACTATTGCACTGGTTGAGCGAAGAAATCACGAAAACGATTCCTCATTTGAAAAAGATAAAGAGCCTCTTCCATCAAAACAATGCACGGAGGCACACCTATACCGTCGGGATGGCCAAAATTATAAAATTAAAGATCGAATTATTACATCATCCATCGTATACACCAGATTTTTATACAAGTGATTTATTTTATTTCCAAACTTAATAAAATGGCTCCCTAGACAATTGTTCATGTCGAACGAAGAGGTCATCCCCCAAACAGATGCCTATTTTGAGAACCTTCCGAAATTTTATTTAAAATTTGGCATGAAATGTTGAAAAAAACGCTTGGGAAAGTGTATAGATCTAAAAGAAGATTATGTTGGAAAAAATTCTAGCTAAAATAATTTGTTTTACTATCTTTTTGTTAAGAACTTATTGAACCCACACTAATATCAAAGGATACTTGTAATTCATTCAAAGAACCATTTAAAGCTATAACTTCTCTAGGTTCATTTTTGTATCTAACTTTTTTTTCTGAAGAATTTAGTGAAGTTTTTACTACAGGATTGAAAACGAGGATAGTTTTTATAAACAACTTAAAAATGAGCAAAAAAAAATATAGAAAGAGGTTAGGAATTTTTTTGATTAATTTAAATTTAATCCACGAGACGTTGTTGATTTTCAAAGGAGACTACGTGATGAATTTTTTGGTGGCACGTTTCTCTTTTAGAAAAAGTAAAAATTAAAGTTTTTCATAGTCGCGCTGAATCAGCCTTAATGCTGATAATCTGAGACGAAACGCGTGAATTCTTCACTGCAGGCTGAATAAAAAGGTCATTTAATCTCATTTTGAGTTTACTCGCATATCTCGTGCGAATGGAATAATAATCAGATTTCTTTTCATAAGCTAGGAGTAACCAAGCAAATAACTAGTTTTGACTTAAAAAGGTGATGAGTTAAATGTTGTTAAAAGTTTCATAGTTTTTAATATTTTCATTCATTTTCCGTCGATTTCCGCGGTTAAAGGTTATTCTCTCTCACCCACCCCCCATTTTTGACATTCCAGATTTTTTTTTTTTTTATCAAAGAGACCTCTCTTGAATATTTTTGATTTTATTATATTTGATGTATTTAAGAATTCGTTCATCACTTACAATTTTTTTCAGGTGGTTGCCAAGTATTTTTCCTATGAATACCTTTGTAACGATAAAGAAGGTAGAGTAGTTATGTATATCGACTTTGGGAACCTCGATTTGAAAGGTAAGCTATAAAAACTTTCGGTTTTCACTCGAAGATTAAAAAAAAATAATATCTATAAACGGAAAAAAAGGATCTTATCTATAGACATTTCTAACATGCATTAAATTAAAACATGACTCAGTTACATAAAAGTAAAGAACATATTTGTGTTCTATTGAGAAAATTCCATTGATTAATATAACAAATAATACATATAATAAATATATCTTTCCCTTCTTCTAAATACAGACTTTCAAATTGATACAATCATGAAATAGTTACCTTGAGAAAATTAATTTTCATTACGAAAGATATTTAATTAAGACTTTTTCATGTATAAACTCTCAGAATTATACATACAAATCAAGTACATAATTTGCATTGAAATCAACATTCCCGTTACAATCAATGCACATCTTCCTCAAAATTTTATAACGACCTTTTAAATAAAAAAGTGCACTTAAATGTACATGATCTTTTGTCTTACCAAAAATTTTAATGAATTTCATATAGTATAAGAGTAATATTATGTGATGAAATTTTCATGAGTTTGTAGAAATGACGGATAGGGACTATATGTATACAGTTCATTGAAAACTACCAGTTTATCAGACCTTTATAAAATTTTGCGCACTTGATCTTCAAAACAGGTGAAAGAATTCTATCTGCAAATGATTTCCAAAAATCACCCGGTGGCATGAAAAAGAAAAAGAATGGTGCACAGCAGATATAAGTTCTCGTTGAACTCAATAGATAGCAGCACGTGCTTCATGCACGCGCTGAATGTCTTATAGATGCTGAGACGTAATATGTTGATATTCATTTTATTCTCATAAAAACTTTTCAATGTTCAGAATGTTGATATACATTTAAACTAAATAAAATATCTTAGAGTAAATCTAATGTTGACCAGTAATATATATTTTGAACTTTATTCTAAAAACTTAATTAAGTTTTTGAATTCAAATATATTATTTTGTAGATGGTGTATCCGTTCGGATGAATTGAAAAATTTTGACTATCTAAATCGAAGCATAAATTTTTAATTAACACCAACTTTAAGTAATACTTTGAGTGAGTCGCAAATTGGACGCAAAGGTTTTGTTGGTTTGGTTTGGATTTATTAACATCGCACTAGAAGCAACACAAAGGTTATTGACGACCAATCTCATAATTTTGAACCTCGGTCAAGTGACGAGGACGACACTTGAGCTGGCATCCTCCTCTCCTAACTTCCACACCATGCCAATGGTAGGACTTTGGGCCCCGACAGATATAACGCGCATCAACCCCGGCTACACGGACTCTAAGCAAAGTATGATTTAGTTTCTTAAGTAGAAATGTCAAAGATATAACTTGAAGCCCAATGGAGGTGAAGCTGATAGTTTATTGATTAAATAAATTCTTTAACGGTTTTACTCACGAAAGGAAATAAGGAAAATTCAATCCACAATTAATTCCTTATCTTTAAGTCGATTTCAACGATGAGGGTTTGGAAATTGAAAATAGAATACAAAAGTGCAACATTATAAAAACATGAAAGATAATATTTGTGATTAGAATTTAAAAAAAAAATGAAATACAATATTAAAATAATACCAACAAAAAAAAAGCAGGATGTAAACAATAATATTAATCACTGTGGAATTTAAAATTATTGCTTGCAAATTGGGAGTGGGGAAGTATTCTAAAATTGATAACTATTCTTTAGTTTCGCAAAAGAAGTAAATAATTATAACAATAAGCTGTAAAAATATTAATTAACAGTTAATATTCTTCCCTTGGAGGGTAATTTACGGTTCTCTTAAAATTTCTTATAATACTTAAAAGTTGTTTCTAATTATAATATTTTATGCCTTGGGCTGGATTGTTATATTTTTCAGGGCCAAGAAAAGTACTTCAGCGAGAAATTCAATAATTATAGATTGATTTAAAAGTCTTAATGAATAAAATACTCTAATTCTTAAAGTAAAAAATGCAATTTATCCCTGATGCTTTTGAATTAAGTTGAAACTGACTATAAAAGGCATAACTAAGCATTTAAGAAATTTAAATGCAGTAATACTTATTACAAAAAATTAAATGTAAGACAAAGTAAAAGAAAATTTGTCGCTTTCTGATATTAAAATTAATGATATATATTAAATAAATAAAAATAAAATATTTTCATTATTAAATATAACAAATGAAAGTAGTAATATTTAAAAAGAAAAAGAAATGCTGTTATAATTCGAATGAAATAGAAAGTATAAGAACAACAAACAGAATCAATAAAATAAGATTCACAAAAATTTCTTAATAGATAAATATAAGATTTTTTTAAATACATTTTGAATCTGATTTAACCATTTAACAAGTACTAGTTTTGAATAAAGTCCCATGTAAAACGCAATGCTATACACCTTATCCATTCTTAGCATAATGAATTTAAAAAAAATTATTTATCCAGCTAGAAAATATAATTGAAAAATAATAGTACAAAAATAAAGTAAATGGAATATAAACAGCAATCAATTTCAAGAAATTTAAAATTACTTCTTTTACAAAGGAAAAAAATAAACTGTCTTAAAAATAATACAGTCTTAGAAAAACGCATAACATCACAAAAACAGGCGGCGTATGGCATAAAATGCGTGTCATATTGTTATGAAATATATAAGGATGCTTTATGATTTAAGGGTATCAAATTAATTATACAAAATTAATTTGATACCCTTAAATATATATTATTACTATTACAAAAATAACATCATATATTGTATAAAGTTTCATAAGAAATTACAAAAATTACAATACAGTTGAAGTTGGATAAAAGTAGAGAAGATATGATTTATTCTTAACTTAGTGATGAAGGAGCCTCAACACACTGAACATGGAAGGTATAGGGTCAATGTTGTTCCAGCAATTTTTAATTGCCGGTTTTATATCAGACTTGCTTCTGTAATGCCGCTCATTCTTATAAACAGATCGGGTTAGAATGTTTATATTTTCAGAAAATTACAAAAGGCACCTTAATACTTCGATTTTGGGAAGAGCAACTCTTATAATGTGTGATGAAATACATACAAACTATTTACATATATAAAGATAATCAGTGCCAATTTTTCTCAAAACCCTTAATTATAGATATTTTTAAAATTGTTAATAAATAAAAAACTTCAGAGTTTTACATACAGAATCAAATGTAACCATCTAGTTAATATGGTGTTTTTTAATGTAGGCTTAAGTTATACCAATGTTAGACAATATTTTCGTTCTTTGCATGGTGAATTGGAATTTTTTTTTTATCCAACCAGACCATATTGCAGAGAAATAAAAGTACATACACAGGCGAAATGAAATGTAAGCAATATTCAACATTAAGAAATTTAAAAGAGATTACTGCTATAAAAAAAGAATAATCATTGTCCTAAATAACAATACAGTCAGAAAAATAGATCACAGACTGAGCTTAGGATGTCTTAAGTTCAATGTTGTTCCTCCAATTTTTAATTGCGGGTTTAAAATTAGACTTGCTACTGAACTGTCATCCATTCTTGTAAATGACTCGGTGTAGAATGCATTCTAGTTCTTAATTGATTCATATTTGGACTCCATTCTTCAAGTTGGCCATTGAAGAGCTTTTACTTCGACCGCCTTTATCCCGGAGTTTTTGAAGTACGAAACATGTACAATTGCATTGTCTTGTTGAAATGTTCAACCGTCGGATGTAATCCGAAGAGCATCCGGCGATGAACTAACAGCCTGCATGTCGTGATATAACACTGAACTAAATTTATTCTTGACAAAAACAATTTCATTTTCACCATTGGCTGCAAATGTAGCCCGAACAGATAGACTAAATGCAGACCCTGTTCCAAATTATTCCTTACTTAGATGATATCAGTAAAATTTAAACGAATAAGTCGCATTTAAATAAAACATTTCATCTTTAAATACCTCATTATTTCATTTGGTGCTATGTATTAAGGCTCCTGTCTACTGGCCATTTGGATTCCGTGAATCAAATGGTAATCCTACGGAGTTTATACTGCCGTTCTCAAATCTTCAATATCTATTATTCATTTGAATGCAAAAAGGTGCATCTAAAGAGCAAACAACAATCAATGTTTCTTGTAGAACTAATTTTTCCTTCGATATTTTTAAAAATATACTCAAATTGTAAGGATTCGTTTGTGAGTTTTCTGTCTTTAAAAAAATGCACTAAAAAGCATTCAAAATTCAGGGTGAAAATGTAATTTGGCAGAAAACCAAATTTATTTTTTGCTCTTTCTAATTCATTTTGTTGTATTCAAATAAATAAAATACAATATACTTTAAAAGAGCAGTAGAAATTCCACAGGATTTACATTACGTTCAAAAAATCAAAACGGCCTGTAAATAAAAGCTTCAAATGCAAATTTTAAATGGGGATCTATATACCACTTTTCCATGTAGTACCATTTTATGTTCAGGTATAGACAGGAAGAGAAATAAGGTTAATTAATTACTTTAAATAATTCAATAGACTTCAATAATAAATATACATCCAGTTAGAATCAAATAAATATATATCAAGGAGGAATGTAATAAATATACATCAGAGAGGAATCAATTCATAAAAGAAAAAAACATTAAATATATCTCAGAAAAAGTCCACAGCTAAATATTGAAAACAAAACGATAACAGGCTTCCAAAAATTACAGTAATTAAAGTTCAAATCGAAAATAAATTAAAGAAATATAATTAAAATCAGTCAGCCTAAAATTCTTGGAAGAAAATACATTAATATTTAACAGGCAGCCTAAAATAGAAAAGTGAATTAAAATTAATAATAATTAGACTTAGTCTGGACCTTATTTCTGATCTACAGCGGAATGTTGTTGCAAGCAGATAGACTAAAACGTTCGCTGTTTCAATGTTCAAGTTCAGCCAACACTGTATCACATGACAGATTAAACACTATAAAATAAAATTATTAGAAATCTGAATTTTTCGAAACAGTGGCTCCGAATTACACTTTAGGAAAACCCACAGGATGATTGTATTATATTTTATACTTCTATGTTTTGTAACATTTCTATGACATCGTCGATCCACCAACAAACGTTTACTTTTCAAGATGCGCTTACGCATTGAAGACAAAAGGCATTTTATTATTAGTTTTTTTAAAAAAAAAATTAATGCAGATTTCGGAAAAAAGACTTCGAGCGGTACGTTACGAATATATATAGATACTTTGTTCTAAATTTCACGCTTTTGTGCTTTTTAATTCTTCCGCTATGCTCCAGACAAATATATGCCTTAACTCATCCATTTACTAAGATGTTTATATGATTTTACTTTTACGTTTAACTAGCATTCATTTGCAACGAATATCAACAAGGCTCTTGGGTAATCACTTTACGTGCAGGAATTAACTTGATGAGGTCCTTTTTGCACAGGGCCAGTACAACTCAGGAGTCAGTATGTGGGATAGTTTATTTATGTTGAGGACTAACAAGAAAAAAAAAAACAATGCTTACTCTCATATTTTGCAAGAAAAGGTGGGACAGAAATAATTTTCTATTTAAATCAAATGTGCAGTTTATTCAAACTTATTAAAATTTTGCACAATTTGCCTAGAATCAAAGTAGAAAAAAATCATTATATTCTACAGGCGTGGATATAAATCTACTCCTTCTATAAAATCTCTTAACTCAGTATAAACTCGCACAGCGCCGGGAACTTGAGATAATCTTTCAGAAATCATAATTTCTTTGTTGGATGTTATCCTGGAATAACTGATTAAAGATTAAACAGACATTTGATTGATTAACTCTATAATATTCGAGATTATTAGAGCGCTATACAGAAAAAAAATAATAAAAATCATTCTTTGAAAATTTTAAAAGTTTGATTTAATGAATGCTAAAGAGCAAAATCCAATCTTGAAACACTTTTTCCAAATAGAAAATTACTGCAATACTTATAAGCGTTCTTGTAGTTATGATTGTCTCAAAATTAAAAAAACTACACTATTATGTATATCCTAAACGTATTTACGATTAGCATTCATTAATAAATAAAATTTCAGCAAATGTAAGCTGAAACCATTGTATATATTTAATACATTGTATTCATTACACACTGTTTCAAATATTCATTTCAATCGCTTGATATGTTTGCTATTTGAATTGCTGTAACACATACAAAAATACAATCTAAATAATTAGATATGCTGTGATAATTACTTTTTAAAGATAAAATTATAAGAAAATTAATTAATTAATTTTCTTATAATTATTTTTAATAAAAATTAATTTCTTATAATTAATTATAATTATAAGAAAAAAAGAAATTTTGAAGTATTTATGTCAATTAACTAATTCATTTATTATGAAATTACATTAATAAATACAAAAAAAAATTATTTCAGTTTATTACTATATTCAAAGAACAATTTTAAATAATCATGTAAATCAATATCTTAGGTTATGTATTATTACGACTTATGTTTATGATTTCTATAGAAATAAGTATAAATTTAAAACTATTCTTCAGTCTTTGGGAGAGTGTTGTCAAAATATATGTAACATTAATGTTGGAGCATTTTTCTACCTAAAATCGTTGTGAGATTGAATTCTATTATAAGTACGCGAGAAAAAAATTGTGAAAACTTATTAATCCCGGTTACCACATTATAAATGTATTCTATTGTTGCGTTCAGCGAAAATTATATTTGATTATGAATTTTTATTAGTGATATTCATAACAGAAAATTAAAAAGCCTTAAAATTTTTTGAAATTGTATGAATAGTTATGAAAACCCGAAATTTTCCTGTTGTTTGATCAACATAACTTAATCGAGCGTAAGATACATAAGCAAATTTTCTGATGTTATGTGTGAAAATAGTGAATAATGAATTTCTTTCGGCTAAAATTGCATTAACTATTTTTAGGTTTGTGGTTGGCTGCTAAGCCTTCGGATGGGATAAAAACTGCTATGCTCTATGGAGAACGAGATATAAAGCAACTTCATCAAAATAACAAAAAAGTAATGCTTCATTTTATTTTGGTATTTTGCACAATGAATTCTTATCCGCAAATTTAATTACGTATTGTGCCTTACTATACATATATTATTTGATATAAAAGTGCTATTAACTACGCAATGTTTTAATTTTTATGGGATAAGTTTATAACTGACAAAATATAGGGTATTTAAATTTTTTTATCACTGAAATATTCATGTGTTATAAGAATCACAAATTTAAGTATTTGTTGTTAAAAAGTTTGATAATAGAATAAATTGGTTACTATGTGTTTTCAACGTTCAAAAGATGTACATTTGATTTGTATTAAACAAATACTTTATGTAGATATTGATTTTCTTGAAATGTACTTGAAATTTGTATTTATTAGTTTATAAGGCTTTAGTGAATATTATGGAAAAAGAAATCATCTAATCAATTTTATGCATCTGAAATATCTACTTAAAACACTTATTTAACTTATTTGAAGTTTGTCCTTTTGAATTTTTCACGGGGATGTTAAAAGACATTGTATGACAAAGAAAATACAACACCATGAATGAAATTGAAAAACAATTTGATGAAAATTGGTACTCTTACAAAGAATACAAGGGTGAATAAGTGATTTAAAAAAAATAAAAGACAATTTTAATACAATGTTGAAAAAGAAAAGTATCCTTAGAAAATACGATTAACTCTTACGACGATGCCAGCAGCAACCTCACGGATTGCAGATTCAGTTAGCATGAGAACAGAGCCTGAGGCATAGAAGACTATATACTCTTAACCATGGTCCTTTGTTCCTCCTTCCATCGAGATTGGATTAGATTCAGCAAATGTCCGCCAATCACGTTCCATTTGTTCCATCGGTGAGAGATGAGGAGACATTTCAGTCCAGGGAAGCCGTCAATATGCCTTTGATTCATGGCGCGTACAAAGTAGACTGCTCAAAATCTTTCAACAAAGGATTCGATGAACCCATTCACAACATCAGGTGAAACTGTAATGCATTATCTACGTTCTGAGGATGAAGTAGAAAGAATAAAAGCGGGAAAGGGTGTATTTTTTGTGAGCCATGTGAAAGATTCTCGGACTTAGCTAAAGAAGTTGACGGTAAAATAAGAGGAACTTATACTCTAATGAATTTTTTAAACAGACAGGAAAGAGAGTCACTCACAAGATGTAT
>BMAW01016003.1:0-50945 GCA_019974015.1 Nephila pilipes
CAAAAACAATGGGATGCGATGTGATGGTAGTGTTTAATGGCGCAAGAACCAGATGTGGTAATGCTGCGTCAAATAAGGTGAAATTGTGGTCTGAACATTTGAGAAATGAAAAATAGGTAAAAAGTGACTGACAAGAAGGATGGTTGAAAATAGAGAAGGATCGATATGGTATCCCGGGTGTGTGTCACCCGTGTTCATCAATGACGTTAAAGTCCAGGGGGAAAAAAGATTGCTAGGGTGTCTTGGGGTCGTGATGCCCGTATTTTCAAAAATAAGGGAGGTTCCTGAGGCGATAAAGAAAAACAAGGTATAACAAGTGTTGCAGTAGACAGAAAAACGCGCAGGGATCATAGGTATTTTATTTTTCTATGATCATCAGCTTATAACAACAATGATTGGGCTTAGAAATGGTTAGATTTTTAACGAATGTGGGAAGCATTTTCACAGCTTCAGTTCAGTTTTCGTTATGGAAAATGTATGATAATTTTGAAGAGATTCTGAGAAGATGAGATTGAAATACATAAATATTAACTGATCTATTTAATTTCTTAATAATATGTTTATTTAGTAAAAATTTTAAAATATAATGTATATTTATAATTTTATTTGTGAGAGAAATAATACTTATTACAAATATTATGTATATTTGCGATAATTGTTTACTTAAGAGTTCAAATGTCTTTGACCTTGAAAGATGGAAATTTATTTTCAGTCTTTTGCTACCAATATTTATTTATTTGCTTTTCATTATTCTTTATATGCAAATACTCTCAAAGAGTAAATTACAGTTGATTGAAGCAATGTTTCTGTGTTTTGCTTCTTTCATACGAAGACAATGAATATTATAGAGCAGGTAGAAATTTCAAATACACGTTACAATATAAATTGAAATATGAACATAATGCATTATACACTATGTAAATTATTTGATTTTCAGCTTAAGTTATAATATTTTGGTAATAACTATTCCAGTGTTTCTGATACTTAAATATTATGAGATGTATTTCATTTTGGAAAATAATAATAAATAATTTTAAAAAAATAAGTGAAATTTAAAAATAACTTTTTTTTTGAATAAACAAATTAATTTAGTGTATCATAGTGACTAAATCAAAATTTCTATTTTATGATTCATGAAATGGTAATATATATTTTGTTGTATTTTTTAAAGAGAAAGAAAGTTTAAATAACTTTTAATCGATTTCAGAGAAGTTATATATAAATTTAATTCACATTTCTCCTCTCTTCTCTCCTTTCACTTCACTGAATCTAAACTTGTTTTTTCAACATCTTTTCAATAACACAAATTTACCATTTCTCACCAAAAAATTTTTTTTTTTTATAAACACACACAATGTTTCCAAACCGGAGAGTTTATTAGTGGTTAGTTTGTAAGCTTCTCGTGCGTTTCTGTGAAACGTGAAACTTTCTCCATTATTTACCACTTGTCACAATTTACAAGTTGATATAATTTCATTTCAAGCAATAACTGAAAATGTTCGCCAAAAATAAGCATCCTTGCCAAGAGTCATTCTTCAGAAAAAAATATTCTGACACCATCTGTTGCAGACAGTCCGAAGTACGTCAATATTTAATAAAAATTAATTTGAAAACTTAAAAATTGATTAATAACGGCATAAAACTATATTCTGGCTACGCTATTCAGTAGAGAAAAAGCATAAATTTCTAAATTACCTAATTCTGCTAGAATCAATAATTTTTTTTATTGTAGAAAATGTGTTCGAATATTTCGTCTCCTATACTTTAACATAGAAAATTGAATATCCATTTTGCATAAAGTCAAAAAATTACATTTTTTTTTTTAAAAAAATCAAAATTATAAGAATGCTGTTTAATAAATAATTATATGTGTATTATTCGAAGAAATTTATATTAACACTGAAGCATATGTTCTACCTGAAAGTGTTCGAACTTTGGACCCTATTCATTAACATTAGCCGAAGACAGCCTTAACAGAATGAAAAGAACGAATAAAACTTTTCATTCAAGCAAATATTTCAAATTGCTAGGGACCATTACGAACAGATATGAAATCCAATTGGACAAAAAAGAGAAAAGAGGACGTACTAAGCACTCTAATCATCATCAAAATGGTCACATTTTAAAGGGAATAATAACCTTTGCTGCTCTGTATGGCATAAAACATCAGTAAATAAATAAATAAATTTGAAAGTGACAATATATGTACCAGTAGATAGTGGTTGTTAAATCTCGTGACAGTTTTCTTTAATATTTTAGGTTTCGTTCACCCTATCTAATTCAATAATTACAACAGTACAAAATCTCAAAACTTTCTATTCAATTAATAAGAAAAATTAATATTTTTCCTCAAAATTTAGAAAGAAGTATATTTTAAGCTGAAAAAAAATTTAAAATCACCTTTTGAAAGAGAGGAAAATTTAAAACAGTACGATTATTTAATCTTGTGTGAAAAGTAACGAATGGTCTAAATATGGCTTGTTGATATCAAACTTTTCGGTTCAGTATTCCGTTTAGGAGAAATATACCGTATCGCGTGAAGCCAAAAGCCAGTGTATTAACTGTAATTCTCGCATCATTTGTTTTGTCCACAACGATTGAGTCTTTGTTGAGCACTCCTTTGTTTGATTTGTTACCAAAAGACTTTTCTGTTTCCGAGGGGTTAATGAACTACAGTTTTTTTTTTTCTTCTCCGGGCCTACATGAAAAGGACATGCCGCCCAAAAGAATGGAAGGCGAGGGCCAATGTTATTTTCCTGGATCGATCTAAAAGAAGGATGTTTATTTTAAATTAAATCGAGGGTGGGAAGTTAAAAATAGACATTTAAAACTTGTTGCTCGAGTAATTTGAATACCATAATAGATATTTCAAGTAGGGAAATAATGACTATCGTGTTGCATTATAAAAAATGTGGGTGTACAAATCCCTTAGGCTTATGGAACTGTGCTAAGGTAGCAATATGGGCTTAAAGAAAAATTGCTTATCTCTTAGATCAATCCCTTATTCACTGATTACATTCAATCCTTAATATACTAATTATTAATATCTATATAGTTGATTGATTGTTTATTAACATAGTATTAGAATCAATATAAGAACTATTGTTGAATAACCTCGTAATTTTGAAATATTTTCAAAAAAATGAGGATGACACCTAGAGATAGCAAGTTTGCGTTTTAATTACACCAAATTATTAATATGTGGAGAATAATAGGAAATTTGAAAGTTCTCAAGCTGAACCACAAAATGCTCATTTTCTATAGAGTAACTAGATAGGTGGTGAATGAGGTATCAACTTAATTTGCTGTTCTACTCTTATTAGGCTCAAATTTACAGAAGAGCATTTTAAAATAAGTTAATTAGTGGGGAATTGGTGGCTGAGAGGTCATGGTCACGAACTTATGGCCGACGAGTTATAGGTTCGAGTCCTAACGTCATTGAATATCTTATGAATGGTGAGGCTGATGTAAGTTACATCTGTAGAGGTTCCAAGTCCTATCGTGGGATCGGTGGGGAAGTTAGAAAAGCGGAGAAGTAGTACAGGTGTCTTCATCTGACAGAAGTTCAAAATTACGAGTTCAGTCCTCTTGTTGCTACTAAGAGCCATGTTAATAAAAAAAATTCAAAACATCATCTATTTTTTAATGTCTGTTACTTTTTAAAAATAAATTTATAGTATGCGTGTACCATTTTTGCACCATTTCAGACAGTCTTATTGGATGGTAGCTATTTTCTACGTCTGAATCGTCTTGAGTTGTGACGTTGGGCTCTTCGCGATTTTCTCTTCACTAACCTCAGGGACTTTTTAGTAATTTGAATTGCATAAGATTACAATTTCTTTCCAACCAAAATTAAACGTCAAAGGTACATTAGGTGAATATAGAAAATGCAGAGAATTGCATTAGATATAGTAATATATAAATGAAGTAGAACTGAAAGGAAAAAAAGGAGGAGGTATAGGATAACAACTAGTAAATATTTGTTAATGTTATGTTAAGCACCGTAATGATTTTTTTTAGACAGAAGTGAATTTTAATTTAATAATTAAATTACGAATCTGCTATTAGCGAGAATTGTTTGCTTCATAACGAGTGATATGTTAAGCTAAGGCTGTATTATTAGATCATAACCTAGGATTGACGAGTTTAGAGGGATTCGAGATGTTCAACTTTATCTACTCTTCAGTATTTAGTAAAGTATTTTTTCTTGCTCTTCCGTATCTTCAATTGGAATGCAGTAATTATTGGCTATTTAATTGGACTGAAAGATGGCGATAGAACTAAATAATGAAGGACGTCACTGAGTATACAATCATTTGCGGATGTCTCAATTTTTTTAAAAAAAATTCATGGTTTCTTAGGTTTCGTTAACTAATTTTTTATTTCCCGATCAAAATAAATATAGCGTATTTTCAAACTCTTCGCCGGTACAAATTTTGTTAATAATATCTAACAATGAAGCAATACCAGCGACTGATTGTATATTATAGTAACCTATTATACATATTTAGATTCGTATGGTGCGATTATAATTTCGAATTTCTTTCTTCTGTATAAAGTTTTGTTTTAAGTATTATCATTAATCTTTAAAAATGGATCGCTAAGGCTTAGAATAATTAAAAGAAAAAGTGAAAAAAGTTAAATGACAGTTGCGTAAAAAAGTGAATTCTCTTTAACCAAAAAACAATAATATTTTTAATATTTAATTTTTGAGACTTTTCATTTCTTCTGCTCAGTAAAAAACTCTCGATTTGGTACTTCAGCGGGGGATGTTTTCCCCCGTGGCGGAGGAGAACAATTGACCTTGAGTGCCGGAGGTTTTTCAAACCTTCAATTTTTGAATTTGACGGAAGCTTATTGCAGCGCTCTTAGCAACCAGACCAAAAGGAATTCCCCTTCGGGTTAGTTATTAAGGAGTTTTTTTTTTTTTGCTGTTGTTGTTGAAGAGAGCCACCACTGTACAAAGCACTAATTATGAGACATATATTTACCTAATAAATAATATAATTAATGCCTTTTCATTCTGATATTGTATTCCAAGTTTTTATACTATTAGCTCATTTATTAAAAAAACTTTGCATAGTAATTTATTGCTATTACCATCCAAAAATTCATTATATTTTGTCTCATTAAATAGATGAGTAATTTTTTTTCTGGAGAGATTTGATGATTGTTATCTACATAATAAATTCAAAAGGTTTCTGGAAAGGCTGCCTACAGTCAAACAGGTGCTTGTAGAAGATAAAAAATTTTCTTTCTGAGGCTAGCAGCACTACCAGGGAAGACTTCGAACTTTTGCTAATCATTAGTTTTACTACCGGGAGGAGTTACAAGTTGTTTCTGAAGAGGCGGTGTTGTTATTGTCTGGATTTTGAAATGTTATCATCAGAACACTATTCTAACAACAAATTCAACGTTTTGCTGGAGAAACCAATACCTCAAGCGCTTGAGACTCTCAAAGAAGCATACAGAAACGATACGGTTACAGAAGGCAAAGAACAAGTGGTATTGGCGTTTTCATCAAGGCTGTAACAGCATTGAAGATGAATCTTCAAAGTGAGCGCGCTCCTTCTATGGATGAGAGTATCGAGCCCGTTCGACAGATTGCACGCGTCGACTGACAAACAGCTGTTAACAAAAAGTGTAACGTAAGATTCGCTGAGAGTAATGAAATTCTATCATACCAGATGAAAATGATTTGAAAAATGCGCAGGAAACAATGGACTTTTGTTGCATGACAATTCTAAATGAGGTTGAAAGGACACCGTATTGCTGAAGAGGAGATGGAAAATTTCTACACAGTAACTGAAGGCACTTCTTAAAAAGAATTTCAACAGCGTTGTTGACAGTTGTATGACTGGTCGAACTTGTGTGAAAAGGTAAGAAGACGTTACTTTTTTTTTTGAAGGAAAATAATGTGAAATTTCTGCATAAATTTTCAAAAAACTGTTATTGACCAACATAGAGTATTTCTTAAAAGTTCTACGTACGAGATATGTCTCAAAAACAAAGAAAAGTAAGCTAAAAGTATTTTTACTAAAATTAAAACATAATTCTATATGAGGCTTCTTTATAACTCATACTTCGGTGTGAAAGTGCATTCCTTTTATGCCTATTTTAACTCCCGAAAGAAGTGAAGGAATTCTTTAGTTGAAAAACCAAACTCTAGAGAAAATGTAATGATTTTTGGATTTTATTTCAAGGATTCGAAGCATCTTTAGGGATTGCAATACTAGATTTGTAGGTAAATTATTAATATTAACCTCAAATTGTTACCAGTAATTATTCATCGTTTTACCAGTAATTCGCTACATTACGAAAACATAATACACTTATTATGCCTATTTAGCTGGAAATGGTACACTTAATGATATCTTAATATACTGCAGAAAGGAACGACGAACTGTTTATTCAGATATCTTAAAACACCTTTTCGGTATTGTTTTTAATACTTGGGAAGATGAGGATTCCGGAATTTTCAATAAAGCAAGTGAAACTATGATCGAAAGTGAAATCGGGGAATTGATTCAACACATATATCCGTGCAATATAAGAACTGTACTCAAATTACTTTTAGCCACGTAGAAACAGGTATGATAAATATTGCTGATTTCGAAAATCCAGTATGAACAGTTCCCCTTCGATATCTTCAATGTGACCGCGGTAACCTAGTGGTCATGGTCGCGGACTCGTGGGCATGCGTTTCGTCGAGTCGTGGATTCAAGTCCCGATGTCACTTCAGACTTGCTCTGTAATGGGGCTGATGCACATTAATCCTGTTAGAGGTCTCAAGTCTTCTCGTTGGCTTGGTGTGTAAGTTTGGATAACGATGTACCAGCTTAGGTATCGTTCTGGTCCCTGGACCAAGGTTCAAAATGATAAGATGCGTTGTCAATAAGCCTTGTGTTGCTTCTAAAAGCGACGGTACACGAACACGTTCGGAGTACTTTTTTTTAGAAACATTATTTAGAGAAAAATTTATACCCTTTTTAACTTCAGTTTCAATGTAAATAAGGTATGTTAAACTGATATTTGCAATAAATTACTTAAGTTTCACAAAATTAGCAAATTTATAGAGAATTTTGAAGAAATTTTAGAAAATTTTCAAAAATGCTACATGAAAATGTATTCACCTAATTTATGTAAATTTAGTATCAAAATAAACCTTATACATGTACCTAAGGCTGGGCCTAAAATATTATGGCTATTTAAATAAATAAAAATTTCAGAGCCAGTCGAAGAGCTATTACAAGAAATTTACCATATTTTACAACGTTGTTATACGAATAATAGGCCCTAATTTTAAAAATATTCTTATTATGAACATTATTTTAGACCAAGCTCTAGACAACATTATGAGAAAAGATAATACCAAGTTTCAAAGAAATTTATCAGTAATATTTTGAGTTATCATTTTTGGAATTTTCAAAATATGCGAAAAAACTGATTTTGAGAAAAATGCATTTTTAGTACAATTTATCATATATTTTCTATATACACACAATCACTTACTTAAAATTCACCAGTTTTATAGCTGACACCTTCTCTTTGCTCATTTTTAACCATTTTTTTCTTTTTAGCTAACCTATTTTTTTTTCTGGCAACTTTTACCGTTGAAAAAGAATGTCGTTTAGATTCTGTGACTCGAACTTCCATCTAGTTCTGCAAAACCTTTTAATGTAAATGCACCAATAGGCACATTGAAATGTTTCAATACATCCAATAATCCTTGAAATCCCTTATTAAATTGAATTACTGCCATATATCCTCCTAATCGCAGTGTTGGTAATGCAACAAAGACGTCTTTTGGAATGAATTTCCACAAAATTCCATTGAAGCACTCATTTGCATTTTGAGTTTTTCCTGGTAAGCATTTCTCCAATAGGCTTTTGTCGCATAATTTCATATATATTGGTTTTATAATGTTAACCAGATTTTGTGGAAGTCCTTTAGACTTGTCCTTATAGATTTGTTTATTGAGTGATACAGCTCGTTGATATTTGCACCAGCTATCCGGTCCAACAGGGCATTGTCCGTGCATTGGTTGTTTAGCATTTGAACAACAGTGAAAAAATGCTGCAATTACTGCACGTTGCATACCTTCTAAATTATTCACATTGTCACGGATAGCTATGCCATAATAATTTTGCAACTTATCGATGAAGGCATCTGTCAGTTTTCCCCGTCCTCCAAGCCCTTTTCGTGTTGATTTCAATTTTCTTAATCTTGTTCCAACACGTTTTTGTATATGTCCTATACATTCATATTTTGTAACGGTATTCTGGCCATAAATATTTTTCACAGCATCATACGCTTTGGAGTCACCATCTCCAAGAAAGCTTACATATTGTAATTTCCTCATTTCAACCGAACGTTCAAAAAAGCGATATACGCCAACAGGTTCCATAACACCAGATGATCCTGTATGCTTTGCACAGTTTTGAATGGTGTTTAATCCTTCATTTTTTGAATCGCAAAGTCTACATACTTTAGACATGAATTCAATGTCTAATACCTTCCCTGTATCTATTGAAATAACAGAGACACATCCATTCAAGGATGAATATCCTCTGCGTTGCCAAGTTTCATCAACCGACACACCACACATTGAGATAATTCAGAATCATTTTCATTTCCTCTAATTTCCAAAGCAGCTTCATTCATAGTATTACACGCTACGTAGCTAGCAGCAACTTCAAGTTTTTTCTCAAGGAAACCAAATGCTGTCTTTGAAGGAACATTTATATTGATGGCGGAACAAAGTTTTTTGGCCGCAGAATATCCTTTGCCAATGACTCTCATACCAAAAACAAATGCAAGATTAATATTATGCAATTTGTTTATTTTATCAGATGAACAAAAAGAGAAGGAATAGTCACAGTTTTCACATTTTAAAGTCATGTTCATGGCTAATCCAGAAACAGATTCTTGCATTACATTAATACTTCTTTTAAAACATACAGGACAACATAATAAAGAAATTACATGACTGAAAATTCCTAAGTTAAAAATAACATTTTTTTCATCATTATAATATCTTTCATCATTATAACATTAGTAACATCTGAAGGTTTGAAAGAATTCATCAATTTTGTTTCACTGGCAGTTGAAATATCTACATCTTTACTAATTTTTTCGTTCTCTGGAACTGGAACATTATTAGAGAACCTATTTCCTTTGAACTGTCTTTTACGAGAATAACTTTTATTTCTGTTATTTCCCATAGCTGTAAAAATACTAATACCAGAAAGAAAATTCAGTATTGTTTCAAATAAAAAGTAATAAGTTTTGTTATGCAACTACACAAGCACAGTTGTCAACAAATCAAGCTGTATGTAAATAAAACAATTATTGCCAGATTTCCTTAAATTCTACGTCGTCAGACACTAGCACAATGCTTAATTATTTTAAATATTGCATCAAATGTTTTCTAAATTTATATTAAAAATAAATATGGTATTTTAATTCTGTTTGACATCTTTAAAGGGCATTTAAATGCTGACTTCCGGTCATTTAAATACCCACATCCGGTTTTTTTGAGCTTTACTAATTCTTTAATATCTTGGCTTTTAAGTGACGTAGAAACAAAATAAAAACAGTTTTATAAAGCTAAATAAATGCTTTATTCAAGAAAACAAAAAACTGAAAATGTGATTTTTTTCGAAAATTGACCATTTCAACGTGTTCTTATACCTTACAAACAAACAATAGATCAATCTTGTATTATTTATGTCAAAAATACATTTTATTTTAACATGATTTTGTTGTATTATACAAAAATAAAATAAAAGGTCTTATCATTGGAAATTTTTATTTTAAATTCATTGTTTAAATAGTTCTCGGTAATTAACTGGTATACCGGTTTTCTGTCGGAAAATTGTACCCGACCACCGATAACAAAAAATGTCGGTAAATTTGCAATTATTAATTATGACTAAGTAAAGGGGTTTCTGTAATTATTATGTGAGAAAAAGACCTTCCAAAATAAATTTTCAATTTTCTTATAAGAATGGTCTTTAACATTTAAGCTGCAATATCTTGAGATTTAATAATTTATTGGATTAATCATTCGCTAAGAACAAATCATTGTCTTTCTTATGCAACATGAGAATTTCGACAAGAACTATTATATATCAGATGATTATTTAAAATATTCCGATTGCTTAAAGAAAATTTAATTCATAGTATTGAAATAAAGTTATCAAAGAGAAAATTATTCATTTGTAAAATGTATTGCTTGGTCATCGATATTTTGTTTTGGTAAAATAAATACCCTCATATAAGAGTAAGCTTTCTTATTTTAAGAATTCCAGACAAAAGCAAGATCTCAAATGAATTCATATCGGACAAGAATCGATGTAGTGGTAATCTCATAATACTTCCGATGGATTGAAATTTAATTTCATACATGGTGATAAGACTTGGAATTTCTAAGATAGCATTTGGACACTTCTTACAAAATATTTTTATTTGAAGCTAATTACAAAGGTATCATCAAAACTTTGAACTTTCAATGAAAATGTGCATTTTTTTTTATCAAAAAATAAATACCGAACAGAAAACAAAAGTGAAAAAATAACAAATACATCCAATGATTCCCGACTACATATATGTACACCCAATAAACCCATTCTAAGACTCTTTGTCCACATGACTTATAAAAGGAAAATGATTTGATTTCATTGAGAGAACAATCTGATAATATAGGTAGAAAGACGTTTTCTTTCCCCAGTTGTAAGCTTCTTTCCAATTCTTCAGTGGCACAGTATTGTTTTTTTAGAGTTCAACTCATAATTCCAATTTTGGACCGTGTTACGTTCTTGGCAAGAAGCCCAAACTGATCTCTATGATAAGCTATAACTATCGCTGTTTTATTTAATTTATCGCACTGCGGTGATGTGATTTCATGGCCAATGTGATGCGGTGATGTGATGGAGATGAACGTTCTTGATTCTTGGATGAGTTTCGCGATTCATGGATTACCAGCAGCACTGTTCATTGTGTCCTCCACCAATGATAATGATCTTTTCTCTGGGTTTCTGTGCTTGCACTACGATCACTTGAGGTTGTTCGAACTGTCTCCGAAATCTAAAAATAGAAAAGAAATCCGTGTATTTTTTTTCTTTTTAAGAAAAAAAATCATATTATTTGATGAAAAAATAAAATAAAATTTGTTGAATAAGTATACCAATGACATGAATTGCAGCTGATATTTATGCAACACTAAATTAAGCTGGACAGCATATTTTTTATATATTTTATAACAATAATATTTTGATTACCGTATATTTTTGAATATAGGCTGATACGTGAACAAAGTTATCGTTTCCTGAGAATCCTGTGCTGTTTTCTAGAGGCCGTAATATTGGAGTAGATGACGTTGCCCAAACGTTGTCAATACAAACCAATGACGTGGCTTCATCGCATTCAGTACTCTGTAGGAAACTACGCCTTCTGGTTTAGATAGATAATGTTTTAGTGACGTCATCCAATGGAATATTGCGGCCCCTAAATAACGTTTCTTCGTTTCAAGAAAAGATATCTTAAACCGAGAGTGAGTTTTTGTTTTAAAAAATCAATCAAAATTCAAATCCTTGTATGTAATTTGAAAAGCAAAAAATTTCCCTTAGAGCTAGAACCAAAAGAGGAGGCTTTTTAATGACACAAGTGATAAAATTACGAAAAGAACATGGTTTCGAAATGTATCGTTTCGGCAATATGGAAGAAGGTCATATGATTTACCAACAATTTACACTGCTGTTGTTAAAGGTTTAGGGACCATTTTTGTAAAAAACGGGCCATGAACAATTTCGTTTTACGGCATTTTTGCGCTGCATGGTGGATAGGGAGCGCACTTGTTCCCAACTATTTTTAAATATAATGCTACCTAAGGATGTAAAATTCCCAAGAGGAATTTTAGTGTATACTAATGAAAAAGGCTGGATGACTGAGTGTGGTACCTTGGGTTGTCTGGAAAAACCTTGGAGCCAAAGAGGATGGGCTGTATTAAATAAACCATCCATGCTGACTTGGGGAAAATGTTTCGATATCTTAAAATTCCTAATACTTCTACACATTTCATCATTTTTAAGCGATATTTTTCTCAATTTACTAGAAGTATTTCTCAAAACTCTGCGCACGAGTTTAGTTGTAATAGAGTTGTTTACATTTTTACAATGTCCCCCCTTTCAGACACTACGAAAAAACAGTAAAAAATAGCTTTCTCTATTTTTATTAAATTACAATTGATTTTAATATTTATTCCATGCACAGAATCATCAAACATATTTTGCAGAACATCCAGAAAAGTTTCAAAACTTCATATTGATTACTTCATTTTAAGTTCATGACCGTCACGAAAAATAGAAAGCTGAGAAAAAGCAGTTTAAAGTTTTGAAGGGCAATGAAATGATTAAGCACACTGTTAAAGAAAGTTTAAATAATTCGATAACTAATATAGATAGAACAATGAAATTTTATACAAATGTTTAGAAATATTTTACAATTAAAATAGACCAATAAAATTATTTACGATATCTCAGTCTTTTTAGGCAACAATAATCTTTTAAAAACCGCAATGGAGATCAACGATAATCTTCTTTAGGAAATAGTGCGATTGAAATCATCAGAGCTCTTCGTAACTGCATCTTAGAACGCCTTTAAGTATTAGAATAGAAAATACAGTTCGTTTCAGTCTCTACATGCTTGCATAACCTAACTTTTGAAAATGAATGTAGATTCGTTGGATTGATTGATAGTTTATTGACACCTCATTCAAAAGCAGCACAAGGACTATTGGAAACACTTATAGCAATTTTGAGCTACTTTAAGTGACATAGGCGACAAATGAGCTAGTACCCTCTCTCCAAACTCCCACTCCACACCAAAAGGTAAGACTTTCCCCCTACGATGTTAACGCGCATCATTCCCTCAGGAGCTTACCTTGTTTAAATACAGAAATCATGCTCCTAAGAAACCTGGTGATTGTTTCCCCTTTAGAGTTCATGTATTTGACAAGCATGGTTGATGCGCCCCTAGAATATCTTTACGGCGACCTTCCATGAGTCGTTTGCCACCTTTTCACCATGCTATGAGGTGGCTCAAACCACTTGCACTTTCTCATCTTGCCTCGAGGCAGCACTTTTGAACAACTAATTTTTACATGTGTGAAGTTGCGCAAATTTCAAGTATTCCGCAAGCGCACCTGCATTAATAATATTTAAGCTAGTGTAGCTATCAGAAGAGCACACTCACAACAACAGCAATGGAAATCCATGTAGGTCCAAGAGAGGAGCAGGACAAAAGACTGATCAACAGGAGAGCATGCGAATAAACAAGGGAGGAGCTTTTTCTCCTCCTCTGCTGTGGCTGCTGCTCTTCTGATAGATGCAAAGGTATAAATACTAGTATTTCAGGTGCAAATGCAGAATACTTACAATTTGCATAACTTCGCACATGCAGAAATTAGTTGTTCTAAAGGGCTGCCTCGGAGCAAAGGAGAAAGTGCAAGTGGTTTGAGCCACCTCATGGCATGGAGATAATGCGACAAACGACTCATGGAAGCATGCCGTACCTTAGTGATCTTTCTCTATTTTTGACCTTTCTTCTTTTCAACCAATTTTCACTTCTTTTCCATTTTTTATAACCGCGGTAGCCTAGTGGTCATGGTCGTGAACTCGCGATCGGCAATTTTCGTCAAGTCATGGGTTAGTGCCTTGATGCTACTAAAGATCCGCCTTGTAGCCGGGGCTGATGCATTTTAAGTCTGTCAGAGTCAAAATCCTCCAATTCTATTGATGTAGAAGTTAGCAGAGGGATGTTCCAGCTCAGGTGTCGTCCTAGTCTCTTGACTGAGGTTAAAAAATTCTAGATCCGTCACCAATAGCCCTTGTGTTGCTTCTAGTGTAACATTAATAAAACCAATCAATAAATCATTCCATTTTATTTTTCTTATAACATACATATTGTTTGGAGTGGTATATGCATCATAAATCTTTACTGTCGTTCATTCACTCAATTATAACACGTGTCTTTTGAGGAACCGAAATATAGCTGGACATAAACAACACAGACCATGAGATAATTGCTTCATTCGATTACCCCTACCACATGAAGGTTAGAAAAAGTAGAATATATAGAACACAAAAAATCCCACTGATGAAAAAATTAACTTAAAATAGGAGCCTATCTCATAAATGTATGATATATAAAAACATGACACATTAAAATGCATATATACTAACTGGTATTGGTAGCAGAACGCTATAAACACTATCTTTTTATCTAGGTACATAAATATCACGATAAAGATGTACATTTTTACTTGTCAATGTCTTCTTCTCCTTCTCGTTATTACATAACTACTTACCCGGCGAATAAACCTGTTGGTATGGGGATGGGGATGGGTAGTATCCTGGGTCTCATTTGTTGCATCATCATGCCCATACCTGCTCCATGTAGGAGAGACTTCATAAGGAGATGATCGTGAAATCCTGCCACAGCTGAGCTCAGAAGACAGAAAAAGACAAACAGCACACACTTCTTCATCACTTCTGTAAGAATGTAGAGAAACAGAAATGGGGTTTAGATGTTCCATCACGCAGGGTTAAGAAAAGCGTGTAATAATACTAAAAAGCATTTTGGTGAATGGATTTCTATAGTTAAATTTGTTTTCTGAAGACAATGAAACTCATTGAAGTACTTAAGTTACGGTTTCGGAAGAAACCGGTGCCTTTTAGTAGCTGCTGTCGTCTTATGGTGGATGACGTCACCAAAACGTTGTCTATACAAACGAATGACTTTGTTTATCGCATTCAAAGCTCTTTAGAAAACCCCATTTCGTTCACAAAGACGTTCGTTTTTAATGACGTCATCCACGTGATATTCCTGCCGCTAGATAAAGGTTTTGCTTTCCTAGGAAACTATAACTTAACTGGACAAGTTTCCTGTTTTCAGAAATTACAATGAAAGCCTAGATGATGATCGGCATAGTCTTCAGGAATATGATTTGCTTAATCCTTCAGGAAGAAAAATTACATATTATGAGGATGGCTCAAAAATTCACGTTTTGACAATAGATGGCATTGAGAAAGCAAGTTTGTGTAATCAATGTGCACTGTCATCTGTTCAACAGCTTAAAATCAATGTGATACTGATTTACTGGTTATTTTTTATTTCTGTCGCGTCGAGTTGTCATCGTTGATGAATCCTGAAACCATCATTAAACAAAGGAAGTCGAAAAACAAAAGGTAACTTTCAGTGAATTTGGTACAAAGAAGGCAAAGACGGTCTTATTGGCTGAAAAGGTAATGGTAACGATTTATTGGGATATGAAATTACCTCATTCCCATTCTGAATGTCTAAAGCGTTTACATTCTTTCGGTAGGTATGAACATCAAGACCTCGAGGCATCCTTGTAATCCTTTTCTTTAAATTAGTTTACTACCTTTGGAAAACATGAGTGACGTGTTTCCGGGATACCCTAGAGATTCTTCTTTATTTTTGACGTTTTTTGTCTCTCAACCATTTTTCTTTCTTTTCCGTTTTTTTTCAAACGTCTAGACCACAGTTATAACTGGTTTGAAGCAGCATAGCCACATTTGGCTCGTACGCCATTAAACTTCACTTTTACTCAACTCACTCATTTCTTATATGAGTATTTTTTGAAGTACCCTCATGCATGGTATTGAGGAATTTAGTGGAATAGTATTTAAAATTAAGAAAAACGGTGAAAAGATGAGACTGGTAATAAATGGTATTGAATAAAAATGGGAGGTGTTCTCAGGCATAAAATGTGTGAGAAAATTAAAATTAAATCAAGGTTTAAATATTAATTTTTTATTTTTTAGTCTTACCTATTTGGAAAAGGGATTAATTAAGATTTTTGGATCTCTTGACTCTTAATAAACCTTTTGCGTTACATATATCGAATTATAAAAAGGAAAACTTTACTAAAAGTTGAATTAATATAAGAATTGTGTAAAGCCTTACTTCTTAGAGCAGAATTTACTTTAAGGTGGGAATTATTTATATTTTTAATTATTTTTTTACTATATCTCAAAAGTTTTTATTCTTTCAAATGAGCCTACATTTATATTTATCACTTTCTTAAAAACTATGAATTGAAATTTCAGATACTTTTCCATTTGTTAAACGGAAGAAAGTTGTTTCCTTTTTATCATTCTGCAGATCTTTTTAAAGTGCTAATTATTTGCAGAGAAAAATTTATAAACTGTGATACATTTTTTAAAATATTATCGTTAAAAAATTCGAAAATAAATGTCTATATCAGGAAAATTACATTTCTTATTTTTAAGAAATTCTTATGCGAATCGAGTTTTAACGTATTTGTTGAATCACTAAATGCTTTGTAACAAGGTTTTCACAGCAACAGTTTTTTTCCAACAATTCTAAGTTTATTCAATACTAATTTTCCTGACTTATTCAATTATTTTCATTCCCTTAGTAAATTTTATTCATAATTTTTTGATTTAAAAAGAATATTTTAACCAAATGATTCGCTATAAACTTAAACTGCTTTTCTTCACAAGTACCTATACCAAAGTACAGATCTTTTATACATATTTATGTAATGTAAACCCCTTTGTGTAAAAATATATTTTTTGGAAATCAAACTCAAAAATTATAAAAGCAGATAAGTACGATGACATCAGATACATACTTTTTATTTCATACATTTGGATTTCGAAAAATTTAAGAATTTTCATTAGACGTTTGGCTGTTCATTGCATACCTCATATTTTTTTATATGAAAATAGTTTTCATCATGCTTCATTTATCCTATTCATTAATTGCAAGATTTTTCATACATGAACTTAAAATAAAAATGTAATGTAAATATAAACTGTTAGTCAAAATTTACTGTTAAGACATCAACCAAAATAGTAATTATTTTAGCTCTGAATTATATATATTTTGATTGCAAACTTTTTTTCTTATGGCATTTATACTATAAATTAACGTTATCGGTATGTAAAGGACGTTACAACAACGGACCAAAAACCATTATCAACATATAAACTTAAACTTTCAGTATGAAACCTAAGTGTATGACCGAATTTGGGAAGGAGAACGGAAAAGAAGGGAAGTCTAATCTAGAAAAAGCAAATTGCTTGCATTTATCTAAACTCAGTATACAAAATATGGTCAAGACTATGATAGAAAATAAAGAAAAGAAAACAGGTCTCAAGAAAAAGCTAACCGGGAAAACTACAGTAAGAATAAAGCTAGCGTCATGTGACGTACGTGGATCTTCAATTCTGGTCACTGCTCATTAAGTCCTTGTGAGAAGATCACTTCGTTCCGTTCAATATGAATTGAAGCACTTAAGATTTCGCTACAAACAAATGGAAAACTATTTGCCCGAGACAAAATCTCATGGAAAGAATGGAGTGAACTTAGCAAAGAACTGAATAAGAAATAACCAGCAATGGAATGACCCCTCTTTAACTAGTTCAAAATTTACTTATAAAGGCTTGAGGCACTGAACTAAGAAACCTAGGTAATTTTCAATGAATTAAGTACCATAGCTACTTATTTATACAGGGTGTTTCGAAATTCATGGGCAAAAATGTAAGGGGTGATCGAAAACATTTAAACAGACCATTTTCACCATACAATGTGTAAGCAGAGAGCAAGCGTTAAACCATTAGATGACGCTGTAATGAAAAGTATAAAGATGGGGTGGTTTTTTTTTTACACATTATCATTTCTACCGTGGATTTCGGGAGGTTTGGCCTTTAATACCCTGTAGAAATGACGATGGGTAAAAAAACTAGCACTTTATGCTTTCCATTACAGTGCCGTCTAGTAGTTCGCCGCATGATAAAAATCGCTTGTCTAGATGTTTTCTATCATCTCTTAAATTTTTGCCTATGAGTTTCGAAACATCCTGTATAGGAGATTAAATGAAGTATAAATGCTTCAAGCTTTCATAAATTACATAATATTTTAGATTTAAAAAAAATATTTTTATACCTTTTAATCAATTTTTAAATAAAAGCTTGATTAAAAAAATATTTTCCTTGTATTTATTTAATTTTTTCTAGTCTGGAAACTTAAATCTAAAAAAGCAACTACGCGTGTACAAATTTTTATAAAATTGATGTTGTTAAATGCAAGGCGTAGCCAAAAGCTCAGACCTTAAATCCATCATTGCTTGATCATACCATAATATTGCATTATCATCTGCGTTATATATGAATACAAAATTTCAATTTAATCGGATGATAAGAAATTGGTTAAAATTAGAATACAATTTTTGAACCGAAAATGTATTTTTTACATAAATACATATGAACACGGCTAGTTGAATAATACCTTGCAGAAATAAAATAAAAATCTGCGGACAACATTACATTGGAGATATAATCCACGCTAGTCTTGAGTTGATATGCATTTCTTATACCGTTTCAAAGTCTGTAATTTTACCACATATTAATTCCTTCAACGTGAATCATTCATCGTTATTCAAACGTGTCATTCACGTGCTATCTCGGGATTAATAAAGAAGACTCTAGCGATTAATTATCTTAAGCATGTGTTGAACAAAGATGAAAAACTACATTTGACATAAATCTTGTGAATTTCAGTGTTCCATTTTTATGCTGAAGTATTTGACTTTAATCGATTTCACATTAATTACCATAGATAACAATAATGATCCTCAACTTTAAGAAGATGTGACGTTTTCTCATTAAATTTAATACTCTAATCCAAGTTTACCTATTCGTGCATGGTATATATTCATTATTTCCCAATTTTTACAGAAAAAAAAATACTTCCCATGTCCTATTTCGAAAATCAAGCCTATTTCACTGCTTCCATTTTTTCACATATTGCCAGTTCCATTGGAAACCAATAAAGGAAAGCGAAGGAAGGAAGGAAAATCATTTCTGCAGTAAAAAATGTCACCGCTTTTACTCATTTTCGAACAAAATGCGCAATGTATTTTTAGTGAGCTTCCCTAAATATGCAATCGAAAGGCTTACGCCGCAGTAAGCATGATCAATCAAACGAAGAAATAAAGACAGACGTGCAGGAAATACTATAATACATTAGTAGGAAAATGAATTGTTTTTGTACTTCTTTCAACCATTTCCAGTTGAATTAAATTTTCGGAGAAAAACAGGAAAATATCGTTTTCTTTTGCTTCCGAAACTTGAAACTTATATGTATGTACTTATGAAACAAACACGCACAGCGTAGAATTCAGGAACTTTTTCTTCCATTCCAATTTTAAATTGTGCATTTTTATTATTCATCAGATTTTAATGTCAATTTTAAGATAAGAAAGTTTATGATAATCCATTCTAAAAACTTCAGCATTATCTGTTCCGATATTAAATACTTTATTTATATTTATGTAAATAAATTATTGGCAACGATAACAACTTTAGTTTTATTTTACTCTTAGATTTATCATTTTTATACTAAATATCTTTACGGATGGAACTACTAGAAGAAAATTTCTCACCAAACTAGAAGATAACAACTTAAATTTTATTTTACTCTTAGATTTATCATTTTTATACTAAATATGCTTTACGGATGAAACTACTAGAAGAAAATTTCTCACCAAAATCTTTATTCAAGTTGCCTGTCATGACTTTTAATTTTGTGGACTGTGTTACCTCGGTAAGGCAAGAAAGGGACTGCAACGGTAGGATTACTTAAAATATTTTTATATCTAATGAATTTAAGAGATCAATGTCTGCAATGCTCTTCATGAAATTAATTTTTAAACATCGTAAATAAGGTGAAAACTTGTTTAGGTCAATTAATTTTATTTTAGTATGTTTCTTAGTAAAAAGTTGTCATTAAGCAAACATGCAGTTCAAAAAGTACCCGAGTTTGGAATGGGTAATGGGGTAATTCACTGCAATATTGTTCACTGATCACTTTTCCTTCTCAAAGGTGTTTATAAGGATGATGCCCATCGCATCCATCCAGACCGTCCCCATGACTGTTTCGGTTGATGAGACTATTTATGATTTCTTTGGAGCAGATTCACCGGACCTGATCATTGTGTTTATGGTTGTTTACTTTTCGTTGTATAAGGATTAATCCGAGTCTCATTGATGTGAAAACTGGAAGCAGAAAGACAAGAACAACTTGACGCTTCTACACTTAAAATTTAATTTGGCTACCAAATCAAAACTAACGTAATTAACCGTGAGCTAAAGTCTACCTGGGCCTAAGACGTCCCCATATCCAACCAGCTGCAAATTTGCTTTCTCCCTTTTAACAGATGATAGCATACAATAGAAACCATCAACTTTTCTCTGCTACGCCATCTGTCGCCAAAAAACAGGTATCTTCGGAACCACCCTCCAATCGCATTCTTTCCTTTTGTTTTGCTTCATGCAATAAATAATATTGCTGCAGGGGCTTATCTGGTTATTTATTAACGTTATTCTCAAATAAATTTCAGATTAATACTCATTGGTATTGTTATTCTATGATGACTTTGATTATGCAATTTCATCAGCTTAAAATTTGCCTATCAAAAAGTCTTACAAAACAATAGCCATTTCTATCTCCGGATTTGGAATATCTGTCAAGTCCTACCTGCGACTTCGCTCATTCTTCTGAGCGAGATCTGCCTTTTAGCTACACACGCTTCATTTGTTCGTTGTTCAGTTGGAGTTAGAGCTTCAATGGGATTGAACAGTTTACCTACGATCAAGTTTCTTGATTGGGTGAATAATTAAATAAATATATATAAGTAAAAACATTAATCGAGTTTTTATTTAAATATGACTAAAAGGAATAATAAATAATTTTTAATGTTAAATAAGATTATTTATAAGAGCTCGAAGAGCTTAACTAAGATATCCAGGCAATTACGAATAAATTTAGTAACGTAGCTACTTACATACATATAAGATCAAATGTATTAATGCCTACACCATTAAACTTTCATATTATTCATAAGAAATGGGAATACAATGGAAAAAATTGTTACAGATTGAGTAGTTCTCTTTAAATAGTTACATGTTCTTTAGTCTAATGTTCTCAAGATTCTAAACGAAAGTTTAACGTACTCTTAAAATGCGGCTTATACCAATAACTCAATTCACTCTTTTTTCAGATTGAAAAAAAAAACAATAAGAATTTTGATGCGCACATTAGTCTTTGATTTTAGTCCACAACCTCCTATCCACACACGAGTGTGCAATAGATTGCGCATAAATATCTACTGGAACTGCATATCCACACATAAATTGAAAACTAGGGTGCCAGGTCACAGGAGTCGACTTCGTCATTTAACTGTGACTCAAAATTACAATGCGTGTTGTCCATGGTTAGAAACTGATATTAGGAATTTTTGGCGCTGAGTCCTCCATGGTAAAAAAACCATTAAGTCGATGAGAAATAGACATTAGAAGACTTTTGACTAATTAAGTACGTATGCGTGCCTTATTTGAGAGGATAATTTAAGCTTAAGGCTTCCGTCTACTCGCCATTTTGATTTCGCGGAAGTGATGTTAATCCTATGGAATTTCGACTTTAATTCTCACATCTTTACTATTCAACCCATTTGAATGCAATAAAATGCATCTGAAAGAGCATAAAATAATGAATGCTTCTGTGGAGTTACTTTTTTCCTCTTATTTTTAAAAATATTTTTAAAGACCAGAAAACAAGTAGATGAATCATTAATATAGGGATTAATATATTTTTAAAAATTAGGAAGAAAAAAGTAATTCCACAGAAGCATTCATTATTTTTTGCTCTTTCAGATGCACTTTATTGCATTCAAATGGATCAAATAGTAAAGATGTGAGAATTAAATTCGAATTTCATAGGATTAACATTACGTTCGCGAAATCAAAATGGTGGGTAGACGGGAGCTTTAAAGTATATATATTTTTAAGCTTAAAGTGAACAAATAGATGACACACAATCATATTCAGCCCTCTAATAAAAAGGCTGAAAATACTTAACAGATAAACTTTAGACGTATAAATAGATGTTTTTTATGATACTCATATTACTTGCAGTTTGGCAGTTTGGATGAAGACTCAAGAAAATAATTTTTATGAAGCTTATTCGAATGTAGTAAAAACAATATATGATGTAAAAATAAGTTGGAGGAACTCTGAAATAAATGTTAATTCCTACTGTTCTGTAAGTTTTACTTAATTTAAAAATTAATTCTTATTCTAAATTGTATCGCTATACAGCAACGTCATTTGAATTGGGTGTGTACATTACGGTATTAAAATCTCACAAAAGCACATTTACTTGAAAGTCGTAACCAAACCCGGTCTATAGAAAATGACTTTTTAAGTTTTTTTTATCTGGAAAGTTTTTACATTCGGGAAATTAACAGTATTAAGAAAAACCATAAATAAATAAAATAAGATCGATTCATTTATTTTATAAAATTATTTCTTAAAAAAGTACGAAAAATGGGGGCACTTGAGTAAAAGATTGATTATTAAGTTTTAGAGAATCGAAGATAAAAACATTCCTCGTGTTAAATATGTAAAATAAAATATTTGAAAAAATTCAATAAATCTTCAAAATTTTGAAAAAAGTTATATTGAGCTAGAAGTGTAACATATTTTAACAGGTAAATAAATGACAAATACAATTGTACAAAACTAAGCAATTGTTAATATGACTTCCTAATATATTTTAATGCGTAATTAAATAATGCAGGATTAAATGAGATCTATTGATTTTCAAAATGACTATAATATTTCACTGCATTTTTCCTGCTGCAGTCTTTCATAGCGAATGTATTTTAAAACATTAATACTTGCCATTATTTCTCGTACGTGATCATTAACATCGCCAGAAATAGATTCAATCTAAAAAAGTAACACAAGGAAATTTTTTATGTGTCAGATTCGATATGATATGCATAAAAGGCAAATAAAACACATATTTAATGAATGAATTTAAATATTTTATATTTGTATGGAAAAGGAAAAAAAAAAAAAAAAAAAAACTGAATACAAATACTATTATTGCTTTAAAGTATCGGTAGTTTTATTTAAAATTCTTTTGCTGTATTTTTGGATGATTTGAATAAATGCATGTGGTGTCTGACTCGCTCATAACTAATAACATTATAATGATAGTCTTATCCTAGAGAAAGCTACTAATGGTATATTTATGTTTCTATGCAAGTAAAAAATATTTTGAATTGAAAAAGCAATTAAAATTTGGGGAAAGAGATCCATGTTATGAAATACATTTTTTTTGACAATATTTGAACTGTAATGTGCCTTTGGCTCCTACAGAGCATTGTTACAAGTCTGGAATCATTCTTCACACAGCTTCGAAACTCGACATTAAAAAAAAATGGTTTCAATCTATCGTTCTCCAATCACGATATATATTGTGCGAAGTAATGATTTTTTTACAGCCAGAGTCAATAGCCACACAAAATTAGGTCTTCTTCGAACACGAATGCTCTTTTTTTGTGCAATCTGTGTGGTGTTCGTGATGTACTCGAGTTTTAGTTTTTTCTTTGACTGTGTAGGAGCCATTTTGTGTGATTTGCAACCTCAAACATTTTTCTATCTCTTTAAACTACAACCGTCGATTATCATTAGTTGGGAAGATAAGTCGCGTTTTCTCCCTTGCAGTTTAAATACACCAACTTAATTTCTAAATAGTCCCTATATTTGTGATTATACTTTATATCTACGTGTATCTGACTTTGTTTCTGTTAAGCTTTCTGTTTATCAATTGTATGCCATTTTTAAAGTCTATCAAATGTTTTACAATTTACACACAGTTTATAACGGAATATTCATATAATTTTTTTCCAGATCATTTTAAAAAGTACCTACCAGCAATACTTTTCTATAATTTTCAAAAGCTGATCCGATAGTTTGCATTTTTTGAGCAATGAAGTTGATTCTTATTGATGTATTCGCAGAAATGGAAGTTAGGTGGCAGGTCTAGAAAATTTCTTTCAGATTTTATTCTAATAGCATTAAGGCTCTGGCTATTTTTTAAAGGTTTAATACCTTTAATTAATCTTACCTTCTATATAAAGTATTAATATTCCTAAACATTTTTAGAAATTTCGTGTATGAGGCAAAATTATATTTTGAAAAGGCAGAACAACAAAATTTAAAAACAGTAATTACTTCAGATTTTGTTAAATAAAGCCAGTTCTAGTTAAAAATATTTATTAAAAAGAGATTTTAGGATATTTATATCAGTTAAAATTTATTGGATAATGAATCATGGAAGCGAAATTAAGAAAATTTGCTTCCATAATTATGTGACCATACTTTAACAAATACATGAAATTAAAATAATCTTACAACCATTTCTTTGATATCGCCAATATATTAAAGAAGTCGGAGAAAAATGGAAGATTATTTAAAAGAGATAGTCATTTTAAAATGTCATTAACTCTTCTGTCATGTCTTTTACTATCAAAAGGTGAAAATCGTCAAAGCTCATGTTGTATCTCTTACGTAAAAGGCAATATATTTACCGGGGCATTGATTCTAAATTGTCAATAGTAGTGAGTTAAAAAAATTTCAAACCACTCAATGAAAATGAACTAAAATAAAATTAATTATCCAATTCATGTGAAAAAACTGAATATTGAAGTGTATGATTTAGATCAAAATTTACTAATTTAAAATGTGAGTTTCTGATAAGCAAGTCTGATAACCATAATCAATGAAGAAATTTTAAGATCACATACAACCTATTAATTTATTAAGTGCAACTACTTTTGAAGAAATGCAATTTTTTTAAAAAAAATCCAATTAATTAAAATATTTTTTCCTCAATTTTAAAAATAATGTTCTTTAGATACCGAAAGAAATATGAACAAAAATTCAAAAGTATTGATGTTCTTTACATCTGGAAAGAATTAAATTAGAGCGATTACAAGAAACACTTTAGCATCTTTCAATTCTTGAGAACTATATTGTTGCATTATATATATATATATATATATAAGTAAGGGTTTAGTTGCTCTACTTTTTAAAAAAGGTGCATATTTTGCTTTTTTAGATTTTTTGGTATTATAAACAAAATAGGACTTTATCGGATTGTAAGCAGTTCATTGGATCTTTTTCATCATTAAGGATCTTGTCTACCCGCCATTTTGATTTCGTCAGCTTAATGTTAATCCTATGGTCTTTCGTTCTCAAATCCCAAGTTTTCCTTTCTTTAAATATTTTTGTAAAAATCGGATGAAAAAAGTAATTTTTCAGAAACCTTCATTATTTTTTGCTCTTTCAGATGCACTTTATTACTTTCAAATAGATAAAATAGTAAAAATTTAAGAGCAAAAGTAGAAATTCCATAGGATTTAACATTACGTCCGCGAAATCAAAATGTCCTTATATCCACCCAATCACTTCAAAAGTCAAAGTTAAAAACTTTCTGGACACAGTTATAGTTCCAAAATGCTTTATTTTTAAACTTTAAAACAACTGCAAACTGCTTTGGCAATTGATTCCATAATTTTTGGAACGAATAGGAAAGAAAAAAAAAAAGATATTGCGAAAAATTAAACATGCACTAACCAAATTAAATAAATAAATTATTTAATATATATATATATAGCTAAACTATTTCCTTTTTTTTATGCTAATTACTTAAATTGAGAGTTGATTTTTTTTAGAATTCGAAAAGACGTTTGAGATTTTATAATAAGCCATTCTTGCGCTAAGTTAAAATGTTTTTTTGGTTTCATTTGTGCAAATACATACATATCGAGAGACCATATATACCTTTAAACATAATCAAAAATATTTTATGCGTGCATTATTTATATGTTATTTTTATAACATATATAAAATATTATAAATGTTATTTTTATATTTGCATTAGAATTAATTAATTATATATCTAAAATAATGTTTAAAAATGATTGTATGATTATACTGAATGTCAAATGTAATTATGTATAAAAACAGCCTGAAACTATCTAAGATATTGATGCAAAATATCACACACAGTTTTTCAAAAAACATTTACATAAAAATACAAGTTATACCAACATAGTCTTTTAAAAATAATAATTTTTTTTCTTCCATAAATGCTTAGACAAGAATTGGTTCTAAGAATTGATAGAGGTGTGACATGTGATTCAAAATTACCATTACGCGTGATGATTAAGGAAACGAAATATTCGACTTCATATCAATATTAACAATAATGTCTTAAAATCTTATGATGTGTAAACAGACGTTCCTTCACTATGCAATGCAGATACATAAGAGTAATTTGACTGTAAGTCCTCATGAAATTTATGTAATAAAGGAGCATAAACAGAAACTAATGCCCCTAAATTTAAATAAATTATCATGCATTCAAAGAATAAATGAAAGAATAACTAATAATGTATCCTAAGTGTATCGTCTTCCAAATACTACAAACTAAATCAATAAGCCAAAGGTAAAATAGAATATCTGGTACCGATAAAATCTTGATTAGGTATGAAATAATGCGACAGTAAATTAAAAATATCCAATGGACTTACCAGAATATACTTGCAATGAACCAAACACATGTATCCAAAGTGCGTGTCAGAGTGTTTCACACAAGGACAGAGTTTTCACTCAAAAAACTTCTTCAAGATTCGGAATGTTCGTTATATAGTCAAAGGAAAGAGGAACTGCCCACTAAAGGAACTTGGATACACATTATTTAACGCATGTGTGCTTATTTTTCGTTGGTGATTTCCCTAAACGTCGATATGCCATTCCGTTTCGTCGTGCTCACTCATCTGCGGCAAAGAAAATGGAATAAAATTGTTCTTTGATGCGTTTTCTGGAGCCTTTCCCTTGTTTAAGTAATCAGTGTGTATTCGTTTTGCGTTCGTTTCACTTTTTTTGTTTCTCTTTAGCAGTCGGATTAATTGGAAACTCTTTTATGGGTTGGCTTCGTAACGAGCACTGCCTATTCAGGTCACTAATGCCAAGGTGATCTAAATGCTCGAGATCAGAAAGAGTTAATAAGAAAGGAGTATCGGAATTTTAAGGCTCATCTTCGCAAAAGATCTCATTTGCGATGTTTGCTTATAAGAGATAACAATAGGCAATCAATTTTTTATTGATATTTATTCGTATTTAGTTAGAGCACACAGATGAGGCCTTTGTTTAAAAGATGAAGCAAAGGGAAGGTCATTCACATGGCAGGAAAATACAGATTATTTAAAATTGGGAATAGCAATTTAAGCTTTACAAAAGGGATGGTTGCAGAAGTATAATCATGTGTATGTAGTTTTCATTTATACACTCATGGGCAAAGAAATTTGCGCACCAAGAAGGAGTCGTCAAAATGAAACGAAATTTTACTTACGTAATGACTACTTTAATATAAGTAAATGATTGGAAAATCAAAGAAAAAAGATCATTTATTTCAGGGGAAAAGGCTAAAGATCGGAGGATTTAATACCCTGTTGAAACCCCTGTAGGCGAGGGCACGATGTGATACGATCGGGCATTGAGGCATACAAGTTCTGTATGATGTCTTGAGACATTTCGTTCCATATTTGCTGTAGCCTTGCTTCTAGTTCGTTCAAACTCGTGGGATGTCCAACTCGCCGTCCCAAATGATCCCAGATAGGCTCGATTGGAGACAAATCTGGGGATCGGGCAGGCCAAAGAAGGGCATTAACAGTGCGGAGACAGCCTTGTGACACCCTTGTCGTGTGAGGCCGAGCATTGTCTTGTTGAAAAATGGCTCCTGAGAGCCGTTGCATGAGTGCCAACACATGTGGTTGTAGGATGTCATGGCCATACCGCTGGAATGTCATGGTGCCACTGATCAATACTAGGGGTAACCGTGTATTGTAGGCAATGGCACCCCATACCATCACACTGGCTGTGGAGCGGTGTGTCGCTGTAAAGCAAAAGCAGGATTGAGATGTTCACCACGGGGTCTCTACATACGAACACGATTGTCATCACTGCTGAGATTGAATCTGGATTCGTCGTTAAAGGCGACATGGTTCCATTCCGCTGCAGTTCAGTTTCCTCGTGCGCGGCACCACTCCAAACGGAGGCGTCGATGGGTGGGCGTCAAGGGTAGCACACGTAATGGGTGCCGTGATCCCAAATGTTCTTCAGCCAGGTGCCTTCGTATGGTTCGAGAAGACACAGGGTCCCCTAGTGAAGGTGCTAACTGTGCCTGGATGGCAGCCGATGAAGCAGTTGACTGGACGCGTGCATTTTTATGATGTGGTGGTCTTCTCAACGACTGGTCTGTCGAGGGCATCTTGAGCCTGGTCTTCGTGTAAATGACATCTCTCGGATCCACTGGTCCCCACACCTCCTCTCAACGCAATCAGAGCGGTCTAATTGACGAGCTACTCGCCTAGCTGACCACCCAGCTTCCATCATGCCGATGATTCTCCCCCTCTAAAACTGCGACAGCTGCTCATATTGTCTTCGAAAACGCCGTAATGGCATGTCTACCTCAGCTCTTCCTTTGTAAACGATTCAGCACACTCAAACAAGCTTTGGTTACCTTATTTATACTCCACGGAGAACGACGTTAAACGCCCTCTACCGGCTATATGTAATGCGCTATCAAGCTGCATTTCTAATCATTTACATATCTCCCCGACATGTACCTTCATGCCAAGTTTCGTTTCGATCCCGCAATTATTTCTTGGTTCGCTAATTTTTTTGTCCATGAGTGTATGTTGTTCTGGGGTGAGCATTTCATCCCTGCGGGTTCAATCCCTCCAAGTTTACTTGGGGAAGTTAACTGAGATCCAGCGTCAGGCTAACCACTCGGTCAGAGCCCCAAGCCCCAAGGCTACAGAAACGGAAATGATCAACGCCTGATAGGCCTCTTTAACCCGGGCAGATTTTAACTTTAATTCATTTAAACTGGGATAGTTATCCACTCAATCTATGCGGAATGAAATGTAAAATTTGTCATCATACTTGCTTATGACCGCTTAGTTCTTTAATCTATGGTTTACTAAGAAACCAGTGTCGTTATCTAGCGGCCGTTATACTACGGTAGATGATGGCAATAAAACGTTGTCTATACAATCCAAAGGCATGGTTTTCTTGAATTCAACGCTGTTTAGGAAACCACACCATTTGGTTTACATGGATAACATTTTCGTGACCTCATTACCACAATATTACGGCCGACAAATAACGGCTCCGCTTTCCTAGGAAACCAATGCTTTAGATGCCACCACTCTTTGATTTCCAATATTATCTGAGTTTATTCATTTCTTTCGATATTATATCTTAACAAATATGATTCAGTTGTTTATTATCATTTTTATTTTTCCTTGAAATGAATTGAGGGGGAGAGCAATATTTCCTTACAGGCATCCATGATCTTTTGGTCATGGCTGCTCGCTATTTTATAATAACGTATTGTCCCAGTTGATCAGTGGTTCTCGATTGGTAATACGCGTACTCCAAGGGGTGCGAGAGAGACCGTTAGCGAAAAGAAAATAGTTAAGACGTTTTCACGCAGCTAAGAAAAGAACAAAACATAGCTAAGAAAGTTTTTTTTTAAGTTTGAAAAAACTTTCAGAGTTTACACTTTTAAAAAAATTAACTAAGAAGTTTTTCGAATTTTTGTTTTTCACACAGCTAAGAACAAAATAATTTAAAAGAATTGAAAAGCTTTTTTTTAAGTAGGAATATAGAGTTTTTTTTCTTAATATTATCAGTTGTAACAATGTCCATTACCGAAAAGGATAAATTGTTGAAACTGGCATCAGATATCATTCTGAAGACCCTCATCAATGGAGGAATGGTGAACCTAAAAAGTTTTGGGGCTCATCGCAGTGACGAAAACGGTGAACTTTCAAAGATTCTGTAATGTATTTGTTGCCGTTTACTAAACCTTGTTCAACGGGTTGAATTTATGTCTGAAGCTTGTTGAACGGGTGTTTTCTCCAACAACTGAGATTGCACTTATACTGTTATGAGCTCAGTTTTTTTTTCTAATTTTATAATTCTATATAGTACCAAAAATCCCATTACCTTTTCCTTTTTCTAATCTTTGTGTTAATTTGTTTGCTTATTTCAAGAAAAATTTATTGGAAAAAGATACCACTTAATTTAACGTACACTTTTTAGAAAGTTTTCAAATAAAAAAGAAAGAGAAAATAATTGAATGAAATCAAGAAAATTAGCACAAGTTAAGCATATAGATGTTTTAGAATCAGAATTACATGTCGAATCATACTGCCACTCTGTTTAGTTTATTCTAGGTGAAATAATATGATGAATGGGGGAGGCAGAAAGGCAAAATTAAACCTACATATATGAATATGTATGATACATTTTATCATCTTTCTTTTTCTTCAATCATTCTTAACGAGAAACATTTTCTTCCGCTTTTAACTGTATAGATTTTCTCTTTGGAATTGCTTGTGCTACATTAATATCACGAATTCCTTTAATTGCTAAATTAACAAAAAAAGTTCGAAGGTCCCCCATCCCTTCTTTTTTTCTCCCTCGTATATAAAGCCCGATCTGCTCCATTTAACTCTATCTCTCTGCTGACACTTTCTGTGTGAGCTAAGGAACCTCGCATACATTTTTTGGTCATGGCTTCGAATAATAAAAACTTAAAATGCTCCAGCATCTTTCAATAAAATCAAACATTCATTACTAATAACAAATGCCTTATTTTGCTGAATATCAATTTTCATTTATGATATCTCCAAGTTGTATTAAAAGCTGCCTGGAGGGGACTAATGAGAAAACACAAAATTTAATCAAGACAACTAAATAACACTGCGTGCTAAAACTTCAGGGATTTTAACAGAAGCTCGTAGAAGCTAATCAACCTTCCCTTACATTTCAACAAGAATGTATTTCAGATAATCATTTAAATGTAATTTGATGTTTTGAAGTGTAATTGAATACAAATAACTATATTTACATTCTTTCTTTTTTCTGTGGTTGAATTTTTGAAACAATGATTTTTGGTTTGTTATTATCTATTTTCGAGTTATTCCCTGTATTGTGTGATTAGATCAATAATTACTCTTATAAACACACATTATTCCATTCCAAAGCATGAAATAGACTTAATTACATTATTTCCCTTTCCTCTTAATTTGGACTGTTCTTTCACTTAGCTTTGTTTTAAATTGCCAAAATAGTTTATTTGAATATTTTGGTTTCAGGGTTTAAAATTTTAGATAGTATAATTATTTCAATAAATCTTTCTTTGAATTGTATAAATGTTAATTTTATTTACGATTATCTCTTTAAGTACACTCTACAAAAACAAAAACAAAACGACACACCAAGAAGGAGTTGTCCGATGGAGACAAAAATAGGCGGATAGGAAAATTATGTGCAGAATAGAAAATGATCAAGATTTCAGAAAAATTGAATGATTTTTTCAGAGTTACATAGTTACAAAGTAACGAGCTCGATAAGGTGTTGACCCACCTCTAGTCTGGATGCAAACTGCCGCACGACGTGACATACAGTGACAAATCTCCCTGAAGTTCTCCTGTGGTATTTCTTGCCAAATCTACTCCAATTGTCGGGCTAGGTCATCAACATTCCCTGGTAGATGCAGTCGCTTTCCCATCATATCCCACACATTCTCTATTGGAGAGAGATATGGCTGGCCAAGTAAGTGTTTGACAAATTGTAAGACAGCTCATAGCAACACGTGCTGTATGTGGTCTGGCATTATCTTGCTGAAAAATAAGGCCGGGGTACTGCAAAAGGAACGATAGCAAAACAGGTCTCAGAATGTAGTCTACGTACCGCTATACTGTGCCTCTAATGACGATCAAAGGGGGCCGGCTATCAAGGGAAATGGCACCCCAGACCATAACTCCTGGTTAATGGCCTGTGTGGGGTGCAATAGTGAAAGTATGATCGGCAATCTGCCCTGGACATTTCCAGACACTTCTGCGATGATCGTCAGGACACAGTTGGAGACGGGATTCGTCGCTAAACACTATACGTCCTCAGTCAACATTTTTGCAACCTGATCGAGCCAAGAACCGCTGTAATCTGGCTCGACAGGGTGCAGGCGTGAGTGGTAGGTGGCGTAGAGGACAGTACACTCCTGTGCGGGTCGCACGTCTGAAGGTTGATAACGATGAATCAAGTGCTAGGACAACTGATCAGTCAATCACTCTGTCCTCCAGATCTGCGGTGGCCCTAGGTCAACCGCTACCAACACGACACTGAAATCTGCCATTGTTCCCCCATTCTGGCCAGCATAGCTTCGACCCGTATGACGAGTGATTCTTCGATTTGCCCAACCTGCCTCATTCAGTCCAATGATTCGACCTCTTTCAAACTCTAACTGTTGCTCGTAATGAGCTCAAATCCTACGGCGAGGCATTTTTTCAGTCGTTGAAAGGTATCCTAAATCGAAATGCAACAGAAAATTTGACCATCAGATTGAGAATCGCTTCTGATATACACATGCTGATTGCGTAGTTCCGATGTTCCGTAGCTCCCGCTATTCAGTCATTGGACACCAAATTTTAATCATTTGTATGTTAATAAGGTTCAAATGTGTTTGCAAACGAAATTTCATTACAATCGGTCAACTCCTTCTTGGTGCGTCGTTTTTTTTATTATTAGAGTGTATTTAGTTATTTTTCTTTTAGATGCTTTGTTTTAAATACACCTAAAATGTAAACTGTTAAAATGTAAGAATAAAAACTGTTCCATACAAGAAAAAATTCAAATATCTGCTTAAAATTTGGATTATTTTATCTACTCTTTAGCTTCTGTTCTTCAAAAGAAAATGTTGTACTACTGAAGAAAGCTTTACAAATTAACAACCACATCCTAATTCATCAAGAGAAGAAAGTTGCGTTTCCGTTCAAACACTTTAGTTCAATTGTGAGGAACAACAACAAAATTTTAGATACTAAATTTTTTATCATTTAGAATTCTATAGTATGAATTCATAATTCTCGTAATTAAGTTTTGAAATCGAAAAGTTTGATTTGGTTTTTTAATTGTGATGATTGACATACTGGTCTCATTATAAATTGTAAAATAGGTTCTTTAGATTAAGTATTATGTTTTAAAAGGTATATTATTATAAAATTTAAGCTTTAATTTAATTCATCCTATATATAATGTGTTTATTGATGCAATAGTTTAGAATTAAAGATAAAAAAATGAATGGAAATATCATGCGCTTATCGTTGTATAGTGTTAGAGATATTTTTATTGACTGCAAATAAGAAAGAAATACAAAAATAATATGATTATGAATAAAATTGCTCTGTGCATCACTGTATATTATTTGCCCCATCAATGATAAATTTGAATGATTTTTCTGAAAATATCTTTAAACAGTAAAGAATATAAATAAATATAAATGAAAAATAAATAACTTTCAATTTCCATTGTTCTTTGAACTTATGTCAAGATGAAAAATTCTACTTCAGATAGAGATTTGGTTTGGTTTTATAAACGTTACAGTAGAAGCATTGTTCATAGAGAATAAATGTTAATAGTGAGACAACAGATAATCGTAATAAAGAAAAACGATTCAAATTTTATTTCTTGAGGACAAGAATGGTATGGTTTGTTTTGAACTTATCATGTTCCTCCTGTTAAAGAAGAAAATTAAAGGTCAGGTAAAGAAATCATTTCAGACAAGTTCAGAGAAGGAAATCGAAAACCGCCATTTGAATTTATAACTTAAGTTAACAGTACGCCTTCGAAGGAATTTTTTGAAGTAACCTATTTTTTGCCTACAAATGTATATTTTATGACCTTAAGGGGTTTTAGTTAGAAAAATACACAAGAAAATTTTTTGTTAGTGCATATTTTTACTGTTAAAAGGGTATTTTGTACAAATATAATCAAAAATTAAGACTTTCCACAAAACATGGTAACTCAAAAGAAAATAAATATATTGAGGTATTTGTAAATTGAATAATACAGAATATAACCTTATCTAGATAATAAATTATTATTTTGTTAATATAGCTCATTCATAGGAATTTATGGTAATTCGAGTTCTGAACATTGACATTTTCTTGAAAAAGTCATTTGTAATTTTCACTTTATTTCAATATAAAATATTTCCTACTCAATATAAAATCTCAAGAATAATCTATTCTAAATATTTGAATACACACACACACACACACACACATATATATATATATATATATATATATATATATATATATAAACTTTCAGGTTCGTTGATTCATAATATTTTGAGATATTATGTCTTGCAGTAATGAAAAATGTAAAATTACTTCTTTATAAATTCTTTCCGTGTAGAGAAATTTATTATCAAGTAGTATTAAATGAGCTGTAAAATTCAGTACTTAATATTAAGGTAGAAACAATAATCAGATAGATTTTAAAACGTTTTTATGTATCTCACTTGGTGTGTGTGTGGCATCAAATATTCGATTGTTAATTTAACCAACTTCCCATCACGCTAGAGCTCTGAAACCTTAGGAATCGTTCTTACTCGCCTAACAATGCAATATTTAGACATTAGCGACAAGTTTTGATTAATATTATCTTTAATAATGTAGTTTAGCCCAACCACTTAGCGCGACTTCAAAAATTGGCACCAAACTTGATTTTTTTTTTGGCTGAACGTTAAGTCCGTAATTTTTTTTTTTGACAATTTTTTTTTGGCAGCCACATTTGGCAAAATACCACCAAATAATTCTTGTCACCAAGGGTGGTTGGTTTAAACTGTATTCCAACCATTTAATTTACCGGATGAATTAATTTTAGTTAGTTTTAACATTTTTATGTATTTCACTTGGTTTGTGTCTGTGTGTGTATCAGTGTCATCAAATTTTCTATCGTTAATTTAACCAACTTCCCATCAAGCTAGAGCTCTGAAACCTTAGGAATCGTTCTTACTCGCCTAACAATGCAATATTTAGACATTTACGACAAGTTTTGACTAATATTTCAATAATTTTCCTTACTAAACTTTGCCACCATATAAAATCGTTGTTTTTAAAAACGTTCGTTTTTATCTCGAGTTATTTAAAAATAAAAGATCGAATTTTAATATTAGACCAAAAATAAAAAAAATCGATATTGAGATCAAAAATTAAGTTTTGAAGTTGTACTGTCACCTTAAGCTTTTCAAAATAATGTTTTCTTCTACTGGGAACAAAATTTTGCATTTTTTATATAAATTTGACGCAGTATTTTTTCAGTAATTAATCTTTTGATGCAATATTTATGTTATGGGGATTTTGCTTTACCAAGAACATTTTAATATTACCATGTAGCTCAAGAAACTTTCGAAATTTGGGGGGATATTTCAAAAACATTTATATCTACAAATAAGCCAAACACTATTATTACAATTATTTTAAACAAACTTGTGTGTTAACATATTCATTTTAATTTTTACAATAACATATTTTAAAGTTAATGCTCCATGTTCAAAAATTGTATTTGAATCGTTTTGACATATTTGCCTAAATTGAAAAACGTGATCCAGGCTATGACCACAGCCAAGGAAAATTGATAGAAATTTTGTTACTTTGAAATTTTTTAACTAAGCCATTATGGTGTGTCATACACATGAATATATTTTTTTATAATTGTTTTCGTTTTGTTATTATCACATTAATTGAAAATATTTGGAATGCTTCGAGCATTTACTTAAGGTATCCGACTAGGTTGAAAAAGCGGTTTTTGAAGAAAATTTCGATTTTTTTTTTTCTGTTTGTAAATGAAAGTCCTACTTTTCAAGATTCCATAACAGTCTTTATTTTTACTTTATGTTAGGTAGAACTCAAGATAGAGCTTTTTTAATAAGGCGTAGTAGTTGAAAACGAAACCGGAAGTAGTGACATTTAATACCGGATGTACAAGATTTAACCTTTTTTAAGGTATTATTGCTCTAAAATAATGCTTTAAAACCTTAATTTTAATTTTCTGCTTACCAAGCCACAGTTTATTTATAATTATTTCATGCCATTTTGTTGTAGATGATTAGCAACAGTGTTTTCAACTATCGCTAATGTTTGTTTACATTTTTGGTTCGTGTTATTTTGCTCACTGTTAGTTTGTTTTCCTATATTTTGTATTACTTTCAATTCTTTCTTTATTTGAAATTAAATTTAAATTAATTCTTCTTTAAAATATGAGTAGAAGTTGTTCATATAATGCGTTAAAAAGTTTTAAGTAAAGTAAAAAACATTGTATGATTCAGCATGTCAAGGAGAGAAGACTGCAAATGAAACGAATGTTCAACTGAGTAGTAAACCTGAACATGATGAAAAATATTCGTCAGGTGATTTAACTGCGAATTTAAACATTGATTGACAAGCTTAATTTGGTCTAAAATTTAATTAAAATGACTTTTTCTATGCAGTTCTGAGGCAAATACTACCAAAAAAAAGTATTGTGTTTGGTGCTTATATTAGTGTTGTAAAATGTTATAATAGATTAGATGGTTTATTAAGCATATTAAATTAAATGCACATTGTTTATACATATAATAATGAACAGGGACAAACAGTATTTAATAGTGAGTGCATTGAAGTATTAAAATGCTAATCACTGTCAACAGCAAAATTTTCAGTAGAAAGCTTGGTGCCATAAGAAAGAAATAGAAACACAATAATGGAATAAAAACATGGAATGGCCTATAAAATTGAAGAATTTTAACTTTTAACTTAAATATACATATATACTTAAAATGTGTGGGGTTTTTTTAATAAAATTTTCACACATTTTTTGCTCGAAAAATTGGGTATCTCCTTAACAATCAGCCTAAATTGAATAAAATTTGGTACATATATTTAAAAAAACCTTCAGAGTATTACAAACCAAAGGGTTTGATACCGTTAAATTTAATCATATTTTATAGTCAATTTCGGATTAAAACATTAATCAATTTTGACGAAAAATCATAATGTCAACTTCAAATGCTTATGCAAAAATCATTAATGTGAACTTCGAATGCTTATGTAATACTTTTTTTGAATTATTTCTTAACATGTGCACTGTGTGACACTTCATAGAGATTATGAAGTACATATATAAATATAAAAAAACACATTTTTATGCCCATTATTTTTTAAATTATACTGTTTTTTTATATTGAAAATTTTGATAAAATTTCATAAAAAGGCATTTTTTTTCAAAACCTAGAGGTAATATATGTATATATTTATATACATTCAAATGTTTGTGATATTATAAGTATGTTTCTATTGTTTGTCATAATAAAACTTTCCTGATTGTCAATTTTTGAAAATTAGTCTGTAATCCATGTCAGGTGTGTTTCGAAGAATTAAAAAAGGCTCTCACTACCATTAACAAAAACTTCCAGAAGAGGGCTTAGGTCCATCAGAAAAATTAGGAACATAAATATTGCAGATTAGGAAGGTATAACATACAAAACTGGAGAATTTTGAGTTATTTCTTTAATATTAACTTTAAGTAACATATGAATACATCTTTTAAATGTGTTTTTTGAAGAATGAATTTTTCACCAAAAGTCATGCACGAAAAACGTGATATCTCCAAAGCATTGCAACTAAATTCAATAAAATTTGGTACACATACTTAATACATCCTTAAGAGTGTAATAGACCGCAGATTTTGAGATAGTTACATTTAGACATATTTTACAGTCTTTTTCGTTCCAAAACATATAGTAATTTTGATGAAAAATCATAAACATCAACTTCGAATCCGTATAAAATATTTATTTTTCAAAATAATTGTTAATCTGTAATCAGTTACACTTTACAGAAAGTAAGAAGTGTATGTATGAAACAAAAATCCATTATGTATATTATTTGTTTAGTTATGCTGTTTTTTTAACGTTATAAATTTTGCTGAAATTTCATTAAAAACAAACTTTTTTTCAAAAACTGGAGATTGTATATGTATATAAATATAATTTTATTGCTTTTTGAGTCTATTTTTATCATTTGACACTAAAAGACTCTTCTGAAAAGCATTTTTTTCAAAAATTGGTCTTCGAACCTAGTCGGGTGCCTTAAACCATTATTTATTAAAATTTCTTAAGGCTCCCGTCTACCCACCATTTTAATTTCGTGGACATAATGTTAATCCTATGGAATTTTGACTTTAATTCTCACATCTTTAATATTTGATCTATATGAGGGGGGTCACTTCACGCAAATTGGTCAAAAAATCAATTTTTTAAATTTTTTTTGAAAGAGAAACTACAAATCTTTCTGCGTCCAATACAATTCAAATTTTTGTTCTATCTAAATTAGAAGTATTTTAAATATTTTTTTAAATAAAGTTGTTCACATGTGTCAAGATCCAAAACAGCTGATTGCCACGCTCCCTTTGAAACCAAAACACAATATACATCTGCTTTCCTGTCTTATCAAGTTATTTTAAATTCATGAACAATTTATTTCGATGAGCAACTTGTTGAGGAAAGAATTGAAGTGAATAGTAATAGCTGTTTCCTTACATTCCAACGTTTGTTATCGAATACTACATGCTATTTTTGACTCACCAATTATAGACAATCTGTTCTTTCCGAAAACTTTTTCAATTATATTTTTCTTTATATCTCAGTTTAATGCCCGAACATTAAAGAAAAAGAAGTTTGAGAGAGAAATTTGTATATCAAATAAAAGTTCTTTTGAAGTTTTATAAGCTTCATTAGAAGAAAATCTTTGAATATGGTAAGTTTGCTGGTATGGTAAGTATCAACGTTATGTAAGTATGCTAATGAGTATGAAGCTTTTTTTAAATTCTTATGATAATTTTAAGGAAATAATTGACATTTCTCTGTTTTCTTGTTGCTTAAATTTAGGCGTGACATGCATAAAATGCAAAAACCAAGGTATCCATATTAATTTTGGTCGTCAAATTCAAGGTTTGGCTACAGAACTATTAATACGTTGTGACAGTTGTGGTTTCAAACGACCAGTCCTTAATACTAGAGTCACTCAGAGTTTAACTAATAAAGGATATACTAATGTGCATGAAGTTAATACAAGACTTTCATATGCTATGAGATCAATTGGCAAAGGGTATGCTGCTGCGAAAGGGTTTTGCGGAGTGATGAATTTACCTCCCATTACTAAGCGCTTTTATGAGTTATCATTAAATGATGCGATAGAGGAAGTCGCAAAAGATTCTATGGCAATATCTGCTAAAAAATATTTAATAATGATGGAAGTCCAAATGTACCTGTGGCTATTGATGGCGGCTGGTAAAAGGGGGCCTTGTTTCACTAAATGGTGTCGTGACAACAGTTTGTGTCGAAACTGGAAAGGTTATTGATGCCGAAGTATTTTCCAGATATTCGTACAATTTGAGGAATGAAAATGCACACAGAGAGAAGTGTTTCGCAAATTATTTTGGAAATAATGGAGAACTAGAAGTTAAAGGCGCACTCTAGATCTTCAATCGCTCAGAGTCATTGCACAAGCTGCGATATACTCTGTACCTCGGTCTTTGCCCCACTGGTGACGAGTTATGGTGTGGATATAATAGGGCCATAATTAAAGGAGAATAATATAAACACAAACATAACTTACCTGATGTTGTTATGAATTATATTAAACAATAGTTAGAGATTTGTCAAGTCCTGTACTACTCTCTAGATGCCTACATGGCTAAACTAAAAATTTTAATGAAAGTTTAAATAGCATCATCCGGTTCATAATCCTAAAAATGTATATGTAGAATTAGAAACTTTAAAAACTGGAGTGTATGAAGAAATATCTCTAGTTCATCAAGAATTCATTACAAAATTAAAAGTTTTAAATTTATTAAATGTTCAACCTGGATTTTATACATGTCGAGCATTAAAAGAAGCAGACAGTGTTCGTGTAAGAAAAGCAGAAAAGGCAGTTTTACAAAGAACCAAAAAAGCTAGAATTAAAAAAAAGACTATTAAAATGTAGACAAGAAGATGATCTAGCAGATGACACAAGCAATTCAAGCTATGGTGCTGGAATTTATTAGTAAATGGTAAATTTGTACTTTAAATTGTATTTTCTCAAAAGTGTAAATTTCAACACAAAAGGAACATTTTTAAGAAACCTACTTATCTTATAGCTTTTAAACTTGGTGCATATATTACTAGTATATAAAGGAATATTTTAATGAGAGATTTTGTCAAAAAAGTTTCAAAAAAATTTTAGAGGTAGAAATGTACACAAATTTTCCTTGTTTTTTAACTTTTCATGTGTTACTCCACATAATAGTTTTAAAAAAAAACTAATTGACATTTCAAAAAACGCTCTCATTTAAACAATAATAACTATTCAATAAATGAACACAAAAAAAAAATTGATAACTCTACAACCAATCAATTTTTTAAAAAATGTTCCTTAAATTTGGTCATTTTTAACATTACGGAGATAAAAAAAAAGGCCGCGAGAAGTGTCCCCCTTGAATGCAATAAAGTGTATCTAAAAGATCAAAAAATAATGAAGACTTCTGTGGAGTTACTTTTTCCCTCCGATTTTTAAAAAATATTTTTACCCCTATTTTAATGATTCGTTTGCGAGTTTTCCGGTTTTTAAGAAATATTATTAAATATTTTTAAAACTCAGAGGAAAATAATGTGAAATAAAAACCAACGTTTTTAAAAACAACGTTTTTATATGGTGGCAAAGTTTATTTAAAAAATTATTAAAATATTAGTTAAAACTGGTCGCAAATATCTAAATATTGCATTGTTAGGCAAATAAGAACGGTTCCCAAAATTTCAGAGCTCTAGCTTGATGGGAAGTTGGTTAAATTAACAATAGACAATTTGATGACACACTGATACACATACATACAGACACACACCAAGTGAAATACATAACAACGTTAAAACTAACTAAAATTAATTAATCCGGTAAATTAAATGGTTGCAATACAGTTTAGTCAAACCACTCTTGGAGACAGGAATTATTTGGCGGTATTTTGCCAAATGTTGCTAAATTGGTCCGCGAAGCGGACTTAACATTCAGCAAAAAAAAATCGCCAAGTTTGGCAATTATTCAAATTGCGCCAAGTGATTGGGATAAACTGCATTATTTTAAAAAAATATGAGTTAAAACTTGTCACAAACGTCTAAATATTGCATTATTAGGCTAGTACGAATGATTCCCAAAATTTCAAAGCTCTAGCTTGATGGGAAGTTGGTTAAATTAACGATCGAAAATTTGATGACACTCACACACATTCTCACACTCACACACACACACACACCGAGTGAAATTCAGAAAAACGTTGTAAAAAGTAATTCCACAGAATCCTTCATTATTTTTTGATCTTTCAGATGCACTGTATTGCATTCCAATAGATCAAATAGTAAAGACGTAAGGATTGAAGTCGAAATTCAACTGGATTAACATTAAGTCCACGAAATCAAAATGGCGGGTAGACGGGAACCTTAACACTATGACCAATAGTTGAAGAAATTTATGATTTTTTTTTAAAAAAAAAACTAATAGCTGAATTTCCATCTTCGTAGGGTTGTCAATAATTCTGACCAAGTTGTTTCACGAGTCATGAGGATAGAAGAAATTGTGATGATAAATTAAATTTATCCTTTTTTCTCTTCATTCAATCATTCTTAACGCCCAACACATTGACTTACATTTTTAAATACATTGATATTCTCTTTGGATTACTCCTGTTACAGTAAAATCACGAGCCCCTTTAAATTACTAAATTAAGGTGCCTTCCTTCAAAGGCCACTTTTAGACAAAATATTGATTTTTTTTTTCATCTTATAATAAAATTCATTTTTTTTATCTTTGAAAATCTGTTTGAATTTTGTTCCCATCTTATTTAGAAACTGAATTATAGCTGTTTTAATATTACTTGATTATGAACGTGTCTAACTGGAAAGGTTTAAAAAAAGCTTTTTCTACATATTTTTCAATATATCAAAACACAATACCTCAAGATCTTACGCATTGATGAATCTGAATTTTTCTTACATATTTTTTCAAATACTTACTAATAGAATAAATAATTCTTGAGATTTTATATTAAGAATAATTTTTATTGAAATAAAAAGAAAATTGCAATGTCTTTTTAAAGAAAATTTTAGTGCTCAGAGCTCGAGCTACCAGCTTCCTACGTAACGACTATGTTATCAAAATTATAGTCTATTCCCTATATAACGTGATATTCTGTATTAATTAAATCTGCAAAATGTGTCAATATATTTATTTTCTTTCGTGTTTTCGTGTTTTGTTGAAAGTCTTAATTTTTGCTTATATTTTTATAAAATACTCTTTTGACAGTATAATTTTGCATTAACAAAATTTTTCTTGTGTGTTATTCTAACTTTAAAGCCAATAAAGTCATAACGTATGCATTTGTAGGCAAAATTTAGGTTAACTTAAAAAAGGTTTTCGAAGATGTACTGTTACCTTAAAATTATTTTGGGGAACCTCTATCTTCCTCCCTGGTATACAAGGGCTCTCTTCGATTTAACTCTCTTTCTCTCTGTTGTCACTTTCCGTGAACGTAATGTTTATATTATGAAATGTCTACTTCATTTCGCGATCATTCTCAAATCGTTACTATTTTATCATTTTGAATGCAAAATGGGCATCCGAAAGAGCAAAAAAATAAAGACTTATGCGGAATTATATTTTTCCTCCAATTTTTGAAAATATTTTTTAAATATCAGAAAATCAACAAACGAATCATTAAAATAGGGGCTTTAAATGCTTTTGAAAATTGGTGGTGAAATATTACTCCGCAGAAACCTTCATTACTTTTTGCTCATTTGATTGCACTTTTTGGCATTCAAATAGATAAAATAAAAAGTAAAGATTTGAGTATGGTAAGTTATACTTCTATAGTATTAATAGCACGTCCAAAAAATCAAAATAGCTGGAAACAGGAACCTTAGGTTTAATATGAAGTAATTATAATGTAAGGTGTTCGCGCGCGTTTAAAATGAAGCCATTGATAAATATTAGTGGAACTATTAAATATTTAATAAATTTATTTAGTTTTTTGTAATATGAGAATAGATTTACATTGATTGGCTTGTGGAATAATTGATTCGGAAGGTAACAAATGCAGGCTTTGTTGAGACTCTCGTCTAACGGCCATTTTGATTTCGTTACCGCATATTCGCAATTTCCTGACCAAATTATTTTTATACCTGTTAGTCCATCTATAAATAAAAGTTTGATTGAAAAAAAATACATTTATTCAACTGTTTTTAGTCTGAACATTTATGACTAAAAAATTGCCTAAACTACATGAGTGTATTGTCATAGGATTATATGTATATGTAAAATTTCAGTTCTATCGGATGATAGAAAGTGGATTAAAATTCGAGCACAAGTTTAGAATTGAAGAAATATAAATGTTTATGAATATTAAGGCTCACGCCTATCCGCCATTTTGATTTCGTGAGTTTAATGTTAATCCTATGGAATTTCTACTGCCATTCTCAAATTTTTACTATTTGATCTATTTGAATGCAATAAAGTGCATCCGAAAGAGCAAAAAATAAAAATAACAATGAAGGATTCTGTGGAATTACATTTTTCTTCTAATTCTTAAAAATATTTTTGTTTTTATTCTAATGATTCGTTTGTGGGTTTTCCGGACTTTTGAAAATAGTCAAAAATATTTTCAATAATCGGGAGTAAAAGTAATTCCACTGAAGCCTTCACTATTTTTTGCTTTTTCGGATGCATTTTATTTCATTCAAATAAATAAAATAGTAAAGATTTGAGGACGAAAGTAGAAATTCCATAGGATTAACCATGCGTTCACTAAATCAAAATGGCCGGTTGACGAGAGCCTCAAATTAAAAGGTTATGAAGATCCTATATTTCTTTATAATAATACTATTTAAAATCACACACCCTTACATATGTTTGTAAGTAATTCTTAGTTTGTTCAATTTCGTTTGATAATGTAACCGAAATAAGGCACTTTAAGAAATATCTATGAAAGTTGACCGACTAATAAATTACTACGGTTCAAGTATCGCACCGACTTCTTTGTGAGAATAACGTGATCAAATTCTATAATTCTGCTTTCGTTAAATCCGATAACAAGTCAATCGAAACGGATGCCTGCTGGAATTGAAACTTTAGTTATTATACAGATCTTACAAGTCGCTTTAAGCTGAGAACAAAAAAAGAATAAAAATTTTCTAATCGTTACGCTGTCATGCATATATAAATAGACGTGCGCCAATGTTTAAAAATTTCGTTTTCATGTAATCATGATCTTGAACTAATCACGGGGATTTTTCCGAGCATTGCATTCTTTGTTCTTGAAAATAGTTATTAAGAATTCTAACGATAAAAGTGATACCACGGAATCCTGCCTGAGTCATCACACGAAAAGAATTCGGTTCAATGATTTCAGTTCAGTTGTGCGGTTTCGAGTTTATTTTTGTATTAAATAGTCTAATGACGCACGCTCAGCCACTGACAAGAATGATGGATCTCGTAATATTTTTAACACGATCAAATTACGATAATTGTCTCTGCAGATTTCTATGTCATGTTACATTGAAGTCCATTCGATTTAATTCTGAGCAACTGAACTTATAACAAGTAATATATAAAAAAAAAATTATAAGTCAGTTCCTACTTAGGTCAACAACGAAAATTTTTATTTTAGTTACTTTTTATTAAATAATTACAATTAATCAATTAATATAGATATGTATATACATATGACAGAATCACAATATTAAGTGGGAAAAGAAATTTTTTTCCAGCGAACTACACGCTTCGTCACAGAGGTATTTATTCAAAATTTATATCTTGCTAAATATCTTATATAAGAGAAGTTTTTTTTCTCCCATATAAAACTAAAATTAATTATTTGAAAATCAAATAAAAAAAATTTATGCTTCGACTAGATTCGATCCGAAGGCATAAAGATTGTACGCCGAACGCTCTACCAATTTTGCCGTAGCAAGACAAATGACATAGTAGAAGCATTGGCTCGTTTCTTAATTCACCCGGTAAATTAAATTGTTGGAATGCAGTTTAGCCCAACCACCTCTGGCGGCAGGAATTATTTGGCGGTATTTTGCCAAATGTGGCTACCCTGATCCGCTTCGCGTACTTAACGTTCAGCCAAAAAAATCGCCAAGTTTGGCAATTTTTGAAATCGCGACAAGTGGTTGGGTTAAACTCCATTTTCACTGATTAAATTTAATTAATATTAGAAAAAACTGTATTAATATAAAGTGTCATCCACTACAAGTTTAAAAAAATGCATTTGAACTTGAATGGATGAATAAGAATTATTTTATTAACGATTGAAAATTTGAACAAGGTATATATATGGAGAGTGTGAGCTAATAGTAGGAATTTAAAAACCATTGACTTTGAAATAATCGATTCAATTGTTTGTGAAAATATCCATCTCTGCGAGGAGTTTCCTAAGGTTTTAATTTATTGCTAAGAAATAACCGAGGTATCTAGATCAAATTTCTTTTGAACATTATTTGATCCTTATGTACATAATATAAATTACAGCTGTTCATGTTACAGCTATTCGGTTTCAGGAAGCCGTAGATTGAAGTTATATTCAGTAGTGTAAAGTCTTAGTTATTATCCCGGATACAGTAAAGATCCTATTAAAATTAAAAGTTAATAAATGCAGTTGCTAATTTTAATTTATTATTCTTAAGAATTTCTTACATAGTCATAATTTAGATTATACATTTCCCCCAGCATTTCCTGACCTTTCGAAGGTTGTCATTGCAGAATTCAACGAATTGAACTCTATTTTCTCCATTCTGTAGGTTATTTGAACACGAAGAGGTATAATTTACTCCATTATGAACACAAGAAACGATTAATATGCGCTTACGTAAATTAAAATAGAGTAGTGAAGAATGGTGAATTAGATTGATCGAATAGCATTTATAAGCTGCGAAGAGTTTAATATTGAGGTAGTAGAGGAAAGAAAAAGATGAGAAATTTGAGCAATGATATAGACGTGTACTTGTGTTGATATGAAACAGATTTTTCACTCAACATTTAGAGTGAAGTTATATTGCCTCTTCCTCGTCATTCAAATATACAGACATCATATAGTTTAATTAAATAGTCAATAAAATCCCACTTCCAAACGAAGATGCATTTCAGAATATTCTGAACTCTGTTTAATAAGTTTCTTCACAGATTATGCAAGACCGCTCTCTCAAATAACTCCCGACGTGCCTGAATTCTAGGTTTTAGAAAAACAAAAACGTTCTAGCTTACCAACTCACTCGCTTTGAGTAAGGCACTTCTCGAATACTACGGATCCGATTCCTATGCCTCTTACTCTAACCAGGAGTCACTTCTAAACTCAAGCGATCAACTACAGCAATTTACTCCGGTATCGAACTTATGAACATCTACCGGCTTCTCGTTATTGTTTGCCCCTTATTCTTTTCAATTCCATTTAGCTTATTTATCATTATCCACAATCTAATTAATAACATTTCCAACATTCATCTAATTTGTGTGATCGTGTTTCATTTTATTGGAAAGATGTGGAAATTTTAAAAACAAAGTCAGAAAATAATCTCAGAAACTTAGTTGATGGAAGGTTTGCTAAGAGCCCAAACGAAACAAAGTGGTTATCTGAAAACTGGTTCCTTTAGCTGGTTCCAGCTTACAAGTTTAGTTCTTACCCGAACTCTGTCAATCAGTTGTAAGATAAAATTTCATAACACTATTCTTCAGTGCAGCCAATAGAAGAGGGCTGCTTCTAATTAGTAATAACCATATCCAATTTTTTTTGTTGTTGTTCTTAAGAAAATGATAAATTTAAGTTTTAAAGATATGACTTTCAAATTATTTGACAATTTACTTGTTGACTGAGCCTTAAGTGAAATTTATCCAGCTCATCTTATTCAACTTCTGTCACGACCTGCTATTCCTTGATTGGACGGTTGAATCTCTCATCTCCCCTACTTCTGTATGCTCTTCAGAGGTTAATTTTCTAGCATTCTAAATCTTTAATAGTTCTGATTTCACCTCTTTATAGCTCATATTCTTAAGCTATTACTTCGTTGTAAATTTTGCTCTTTTCTTCAGTAAAAAAACACTTTTTAATTTCTAGTTAGGAGTTTTTGTATTGTATATTCGGCAAAATTGTTCAGACTTCTCAGTTTTTACACAGTTTGAAGGTGAAAGCTCATAAAAACTAAGTGATTCGTTCAACCATCTACACCGAATAACGAAGCGGGGGTCGCAACTAAAAACAGGGAACGAAGTATTTATTTGAGATTTACCTCTCCTTATTTCGTCTTGATCTTTTCTGTTCACATTTCCTAGACCCATTTCAAGTTCACTACCACCGATGAGAGAATTTGAAACTTCGTAAACCGGCAACGCTCTAGGACGTTGGGAGACTATCATAAGTTACATAAATGCTTTATTTTTTATTTATTTATTTATTTTGTTTTGTTTTGAAAGTTAAACGACGAAATTGTTCAGCACATTAATGAAATAGTACTTTTTTTACGTGCACGTTTTTCAAATTTTGTGTTTGAATTTTTTTTTGTGCGTTCTTTAAAATGGCGGACGGTACAAATATGACTGGCCCTTCACAGTCCAAAAAAGGGAAAGTAAATAAAAAATTGACTGATGTCGAAATATTGCAAGTATAAGAAAAGAGTGTCCTTTCTAAATATGAGAGCACATGCAATGAAGACAACAGATGAGACTCCCCTAGCGGATCAGAAATATTGCTGTGGACTTTAAAAAAATTCGGCTTCTGAAGAAGTACGCCAAAACTTCGGTGGCAGTGAACGTGATATCAAAATGATTTTTCGTCATATTGCAATTTACCAAGATGGCAACACTACTCTTTTCGTTTTCATGACTTTAAGAAATTGGCTTTCACACACACACATACGACAAAGTGGCCACAATACACTAGTGGTCATGGTCGTGGACTAGCAATCAGCGTTGCTTTAGTTGAGTCGAGGGTTTTAGCCCAAATGCCACTAAAAACCCGTCATATAGCGGGACCGATATACGTAAAATCGGTCGAGATCCCAAGTCCTCTCGTTGGCGTGGTTGGGAGTTTGGAGAAGGAGAAGCCAGCACAGATGTCATCCTCGTCACTTGATCGAGGTTCAAAATTAGGAGGTCCGTCATCAATGACCCTTCAGTTGCTTCTCAGTATGACGTTAACAAACAATCACATCACACCGCTTCATATAACAAGGGACTACGGGAACATTAGAAACAGCCGTCAAAAAAATTCTTGGAAAAAAATGCTTTATGTAACCTTCATTACTTTCATCTCGATTAGAATCTTAAACACACAATAGAACCTACATCACCGAAAAGTATTTCTGGAATGGTATTAGGCTCATCTATAAGCAATTTAAAATGCCTTAAGGCCTCTTTTGAAGCAATTAAGGTTAAGGTTCAAATAGTCAAACTTCACCGGGGGCAATTCCCTTAACTACCACGCAGCAAAAGTATGCTCTAGTTAAGTTGGAAAAAAGTAAGAGTCTTTCGGCATCTTTGGCTGCACGAAATAGGTTATTAGATTGCATCCGATTTTTCTTTTTACTAACCTTGAGTGAGACAGATAATTTGCCTCTTTTGAACAACTTATAAATCATGTGATATGCACGTAAATTATGAGAATGTCGTGTGGTTGAAGAGCATATTCTGTAACACTTTTCATCCTAACCACCTCAAAAAAGAAAAGGAAAACTAGAGTTATATTCTATGTTGGATAATAAATAGTTTTTTTTTTATTATAAAAATAGAATTTAAGGGAATAAAAATTTAAAAAAGACATCCATTACGTAAAAAGGGGGAAAGCAAATATTTCTTTTTTAAAAATCCTAGAAAAGATAAAACTTAGAAGGTAGTCGAAATATTGAAAATAGTTACTGAAGAAGAAACGCAAAAGAAGCTCTTATCCTCCTCAGACCCAAGGTCAACTTTGAACCATAAATTTTAGAATGATTTATACCAATTAGTTCTAAATACATGAAAAAGCACTGCAAAAAGTTTAGAAAATTATTTTAATTTTTCTTTTTGAGAAATTAAGTGTCTCCTGGAGGAGACAATGGGACAAAGTGACATCATCATGTTAATTTAAAATCTTTCATTAATCTTAATTTAATGAGTAATTAATAATAATTAGCATAATGAGCAAAATGAAATATTTGAATCACAAATATTCCTGTCCGAACTGTTTGCACAAGAGTCCTTACTTTCCAAAATTTATCATTCGTTTTTTCTCTCTCTCTTCATCTTACACTATTAAATAATTTCTCAATTTTAAATTGTTTCTTATTGAAAACTCATGATTTTTAAAAAATGTTGTCTGCGAGTTATAGTTTTTTCTGCCCAATACATACGAATTCTGGGAAATTTTAAATTAGACATAATTACAGTGATCACTAAGAGCTGTTCGCTTCATTTTCTGACAGATACAGATTCTTTTTAGTATACCTTAAATATCTACATTTGTTGAATTCAGTTAGCAATTAAAGGATATCATTCAGAGCTGAAATATATGCCATAATTGTAGTTTCAAATCGAGTGATTTTGATAGCCATTGACCCAATGTCTCCCACAGGCGACACTGAAATAACAGCGTTCTAAATCAGAAGTGGGAGGATTTGAGTGAAAAATTATTAATATTACATATAACCAGCAAGTTTAAGCCATTCAAAGGTGTGTTTAATATTTTTTTATTAAACAAATAATAAAAAAAATATGAACTCATAGCGATACGCAAAAGTGTATTTTTTTTTCTCTCGGAAAACACCATTTTCATTTTACCATAAATAAGCTACGAATGCAAAATGTTCACTATAAATCATTTTTTTTTTCAGAACTACCTTCTATTAACAAAAAAATCAACTAATTCTGGATACCAATGACGCCTTTTATTTAATTTGGTGGCATTTTTTGAAAGTTTTGTTTAGTGTCTCCTACAGGCGACGCCGGGACTGAAATTTTAGTGTAAAGTAAAAGAGAGTTTCATTAAAGTTTAATTATATTATTAAGAAATAAATGAGGTATGTGGATAAAATTTATTTTGTACATTAAATCATCATTATGGACATAATGTGCTAAATTGGAACTATTAACGTCGATTTGTTCGGTTTCAGTCCGTAGGTTGAAGTAACCAGCTGTACGGAAAAGTACTGTTGAGTTCTACATTAACAAAAGGTCAAGAAACGCTGGGAGAAATGTACAATTCTGGAAAGTAATTATGTAGAGAAGCCTTTCGATTAATAGATAAAAATTGAGTTCATGTCTCAATTATTTTAGTAATAATTAAAACTTTACGATATCCCGGGATAATAAAACTTAACGTTACTACTGGTAACTTCAATCTACGGCTCCCTGAAACCGAACTCAACAACAGTGAATAACTGTAATTTATAATACTATAGGTACATAAAGATTAATGAATTTGTAGAATAAATTTCATTAAGACATCTTGTATATTTTTAATGACAATTTAAACTTTACGATACACTCTCGAACATGGGGTTTTATGGAAAAAAAGAATTAAATGAATAAAAATTTGAATAGATATCTAGTTCACAAAAAGGAAAGTAACCTTTGTTTCATTATTACTCCCGGAGAAAAATGCAGATGACACACAAAATAATAGAAACACTTACTGAAGATAAAATGCAAAAGTTCTTACCCAAATTCTTAGTGTGAAATAGGCGTCGCTGTTAGATATATATACAAATAAGGTAGGGAGTCAGCTATCTACTGTAAGTGGTACCGTTACAAATACAACTCCTGTTGTTTAATATTATTAAATTCCTACTATTAGTTCGCACTCTCCCTATGTATATTTATATATCTTGTTCAAATATTCAATCATTAATAAAATACTTTTTATTCATCTACTTAAGTTTAAATATAATTTTTTTAAAACTTGTAGTAGATGATACTTGATATTAATACAGTTTTTTTTAAATATTAATTCATTAATTAAATTAAATTGGTGAAAACGTAGTTTAACCCAACCACTTGGTGCGATTTCAAAAGTTGCTAAACTTAG
>BMAW01016003.1:51045-64564 GCA_019974015.1 Nephila pilipes
TTTTGGCTGAACGTTAAGTCCACGAAGCGGACCAGGGTAGTCACATTTGGCAAAATACCGCCAAATAATTCCTGTCGCCAAGGATGGTTGGGTTAAACTGCATTCTAACCATTTAATTTACCGGATAAATTAATTTTTAATACTTTAAATAGAGTTATAAATTGTAAACGAAAAAAAAAATGATTGACACTTATTTAAGGATGTTGAGAAAAGCAAACAAAATGAATAATAATTAGTGTAATGCGAGGTCACAAGCTGTGTGACTCAGAAGCGGAAGTCGATGTAACCATTCTTTTTTTTTTGCGAGTTCTCCAAACATCTGTGATAATTGTTGACCTAAGTAGGAATTGACTTTAAGAAAAAATTTTATATTACTTGTTTTAAAAGGTCAGATGTCAGAGATTTGCAGAAAGGCAGGATTTTAGGGGTTTATCTAGTATGGGCTGCCGGAATGGTGGGTATATCAAGAGGAACTGTGTCTAAAATTATATTCGTATATCAAACGGAATAATGTGTTACTTCTAATCGTGGAAACTGTAACCGGAAAAGGTAGTTGTCATAAAATGATTAATGAGAAATGGTACGAATTAGTCATCGAAAACATAAATCCACAACTGAGTAAACAACAATAGATTTCAATGTCGATCAAGAAGATCTCATTTCAAAAAGAAGAAAGAGTTTTAGTGGAGAGCGTCACAGATTAGATTTTTACGGCCATGAGGCAAAGCTGAAGCCTCACATTATTTACATCAATTTCAAAAAGCGTATGTTGTGGTGTAATCTTTAAAGCAATCAAAGCTGGCTCCTTAATTGCTAGAAAGATGCAATTTGTTTTGACGAATTGTCTCCCACTTCGTTCCCCTCCACGGGATGATTTTATTCTTTGACGACATCCCGTTGAATTATGCATCCTTACTGATTGGTTCCAATTGAAAAGCAAGGAGGTGGATCATTTTGATGTAGTGAAATGCTATTTATTGGCATTCTTCAGTACATATCGATACTTTGAAGAATCGAGTAGTAGCCAAACCTATATTAACGTGCTGAAGAATTGGATAGCAGTCAAACCTATTTTAACGTACTGAAGAACAGGGTAGCAGTCAAACCTATTTTAACGTGCTGAAGATTTGGGTAGCAGTCAAACCTATTTTAACGTACTCCAGCATATCGTATATCCGAGAGTGCAGATAATCTTCGCTGGTTCCTTTCCTTTTTCCTTATGTAAGTGATATCCTTAATAATTAAAAATAATGTCGAAAGAATATAAACGTAAACAAAAGACTTATACGATCGGGAAAAAAACACAATGCTATCGAATGAATTCGAAAAAGTGCAAGACAAGCAGAAATAGCAAGAGAACTTAATCTATCCGAGTCTTCACTACTCAGATGGTTAAAAACGAAGATAATTTGTTTCAGTTTACTGATGTCATTGAGAATGATAATAATTTAGGGAAAAAAAAAACCACTGAAAGCTATCAGTCATTAAACAATGGTTGATAAGACAATAAAATAAATTTTCTTAAAATATTTAAAGAAAATTTAATTGAATTGTTCTTTTCTTAAATATTTTTGCAGCAGACAGTCGGTGTACATATTGGTAAGACTATCATTCACGACCGTAAATTTATTTCTTAGAATTAACCAGTTACTCTTAGATTTAAGGCTGCCGTCTACCGGCCATTTTAATTTCATCAGCTTAATGAAATTTCGATTTTAATTCTCATATATTTAGTATATCATCTATTTGAATGCCATCAAGTGCATCTGAAAGAGTAAAAAATATTGAAGGCTTCTGTGCAATTACTTTTTTCCTCCGATTTTTAAAAATATTTTTACTCCTATTTTAATGATTCGCTAGCGAGATTTCCAATCTTTAAAAAATACTTTCAAATATTTTTAAAAATCTTAGAAAAAAAATTAATTCCACAGAAGCCTTCGTTATTTTTTACTCTTTTAGATGCATTTTATTGCAATCAAATAGATCAAATATTAAAGATGTGAGAATTAAAGTCGAAATTCCATAGGATTAACATTAAGCTGATGAAATCAAAATGGCGGGTAGAAGGGAGACTTAAGGCTACCATCTATCGGCCATTTTGATTTCGTGAACGAATTGTTGATCCTATGGAATTTCTACTACTACCATTCACAAATATTTACTATTTGAATGTAAAAAATGCGTCCAAAAGAGCAAAATAAATAAATAAATAATAAAAAATGAAGGTTTTTACGGAATCTCAAATTTTTTCCTCAAATTTTTGAAAATACTTTTACCATTATTTTACTAATTCGTTTATGGATTTTCCGGTTTTTAAGAAATATTCTAAAATATTTTAAGAAATTGGAAAGGAAATGCAATTTTGCAGAAACCTTTATTATTTGCTCTTTCAGATGCACTTTATTCCATTCAAATAGATCAAACAGTAAAAATTTGAGAACAATAGTTGAAATTCCATAGGATTAACATTATGTTCACGAAATCAAAATGGCCGCTAGATGGCAGCTACACCGCAAATTTTCTCTACGCAGAAAATTTATATCGATGTTATAACTTATTATATTATCTTTCAATTTATATAAACACTTTAACTCGTGGTTTAGTAACCATGGACCCCAATTACCACGTGTTAACTTTTTATTCTCACTTTACTAATCTTTTAGGCCTATTTAATAACCAAATTAACTATTCGAAACTAGATTACGTAAACTAATTTTTAACAGATCTATTCGTAATTCCTTGCTGAATTACACAGAATCTGTAAGCTATTAATATGAACAGTAATTTAACCATCTAATTTCATTTAAATATATCGACTTGAAGTGATGTGTAAAATCTTTTTCTTTTTCTATACTATATATAAGTAATTTTTTTTTTAAAAAAAAATATATGATCTAATTTTTTTCTTTTTTAGTAAAATTATTTTAGTTCTTGCAATAAGAACGAAAATAACTTAAAATCAAGTCGTTAACTGAAATAAAACGAACCGTAAATATCTATTTTAAATTTATCCGAAAATACCTATAAAAATTTTTAAGCACGTATTTTTAAAACATAATAAAAGAAGAATCTCTTTGAATTCACACCTCAATTCACTTCTTTTCATCAAAAAATACACGCAGTAGTGTGGAAAATAATTTGTAAGAAAAAAATAACAGCAACCCGTTTATAGTTGGTGCTTCTACAGTCGACCTTGTTTCCGCGATTCTAACAATCCATGAAAAAAATGAAACTATTCGCAACATTGTAACAAAAGAGTACAAAGTTAAAAAAAAATTTCAAAACTGTTCGTGATAGCAGTTAATGTTCTGATTGCATTATAGATAAAATGAGATTATTCAACCTTGCTAAATATTTACCATCATCGTTTTTTTTAAAAACCAGGATTATTGTGAAAATGCGGCTTATTTATCTAAAATATGCATTCTTTTCTCATATTTTTTCTAAAGATCTTCTTATGTATGAAACAAATCTGTTGTAGATTACAAATCATCAAACCTGAACAGTGTAAGAATAAAATCTAAATAAAATTTAGCACGCATGTTGGCGAGAAGGGAAACAAAATGACGCCAAGTCGCGTCAAAAAAGATCGCATTAAAGTTGTGTCTAGTAAAAACTACATAGTTACAAGAATTGCGAGTTTGTAACATATATCATGCCGTTTTGTTTTCATTCGCCAAGAAATGGCTGCAAATAGAATCCAAATGTTGAAGGGTTTATTTCCAAACAGTAAGAGGAAAAAAAGATTTTGTTTCTCAAATTGTTTAAAATACTGAAGTCTCATAAATTTAATTTTGACATTTCTATTGCTATTGACACTTTATTCTTAAGATTTGCATCGAAACTATGCACAAAAAATGTGCAAGGATTCATGAAATGAAGAATTTCAAGGAAGAATAATCACGAACAGATATCTTGCATTCCAAAAATAATCTTCTTTCGTTGTTTTAAAAGTCAATTAAAAAGTCTCCTGCAAGGTGATCAATTTAAAAGAGTACCCGTTTGATTTTTGTATCATCCACATCTGTAATATATGTCACAAGACTTTCAAAAAATCATTACTTATTTAATATGTCTATGTTTTATGTACGGGCATCGTTTTTTCCCCTCTTTCTAAATGTAAAAACTCGTTCTTTAAACATAAATTCGCGGGAACATAATTAGTCATTTTTAATCCGATTCAGCGTAAATGATTTGAGTAAATGATCTGCTTCTTTCAACATTTTTATTTTTGAAAGTTCATTTCGAAAGATTATGAATGACAACAATAAAAATCGTCTGCATGAGCTAATTCTTTGGTTTTAATGAATTCCGAAGTGTACCTGGACATAATTCAAACTTTTATATCTTCATTGGAGATACGAGAACCCTGCTGGCTTCAGAGAAACGGAACTATTCCACACACTTCAAACATTACAATGAAAGTGCTTGAGGAATTCTTTGATGACCGTTTAATTTCAATAGGCCTATAGCCACCAAAGTCACCAGACTTCACCCCGTTAGGTTTTGTTTTGTGGGGTTACCTTAACGATAGAGTTTTACACAAAATTCCTGTAAACGTCGATGAATCACAACAAATCATAAGTAATAAAATCTCGTCATTAGCTCCACCAATGTTGCGAAGTGTGTCAAAAAACTTGGTTCGACGTGTTCACATTTGCATTCAAAATGGTGGTTAACATTTTCAACATTTGCTGTAAGGAATGATGATGCAAAAAATTTGAGTTAAATTATGTTAATCAAAAATAAAATTATCACAGGATTGAGTCATATTGTGCATCTCCATTTCTGTTTCACCTCACAAATAAAGTTTTAACAGTCCAACAGTGTTGGCCATTGTCTCCCATACTTAAACAAGGTTCAAACAATCATACTTCAATGTTAGAATAGTTGCCACATCCGTCAGATTTTATGGCAATAAGAAAAACCAACGGTTACTCTTTTAAACTGATCACCTTATAGCTATCCAGCGAAACAGCAATGCTTGATTTAAGTCAGTTTCCTCTTATATTGCTAGGGAACAATGAACACTTAAAATGTTAATAATGAGATATTTCATAAAGAGATTTATAACCAAAAGAAAATTGAAAATTATTTTTAAAAAGTTATTATTCTCTTAAAAAGGGGTGACTGAATCTCTTGAGAAACAGTGAAAAGATTTCACGAGGATCATATGAGAAAAATAAGCTCATATTTAAAGGGAAACAAGACTTGACTTAGTTTCTCTACATTTTAAGAGAATCTAAGCCAGGTCTTGTTTCCTTTTCGTTTATAGATGCTTATCATTAATTAAATTATCTATTAATTAAATTAAACTACTATTTATATAATCGCCTGAAACTTTTATACTATCTTGGTGAACACTTGAAATAGATTAAACAACATAACATAACTAAATGTATTAATTCATAATTTTTATTTTCATAATCAATCTATCAAATGATACATTTCATTTTGTTAAATTCGATCAATAAATTAAAGTGGCATTAATGGTCTTCCATCAAATATAGCACAAACTTAGTTCTAAGCTCCTATTCAAGGCGAATTAAAGAAGTCTTTTACATTGTCATAACTTCAATACAATATTTTGACCAGAAAAAAAATTTCCTAAAATTCCTTATGTTATATTTATCATATGTTACTTACATATCCTCATAAAGTAAAGCATTTACTATTATATACCCTAAATACTTATTCAAGTATAATCGTTTATATATGGGAGGGGCATCACCCAGTATATCCCAGAAATATCCGAGATATTTGGATAATTTTTTACTGCACGTTAAATTATTCTTTATATACATGATGTTATAAATTACAGTTATTAATGTAGATTTGATTGTTTCGGGAAACCGTGGATTGAAGCAGTATCGTCAAGTGGTAATTATTCCATGGTTTCGTAAAATTTTAATTATTATCTCAATAATTGTGATGGATTCTTAATTTGTATTTATTATTCTTGAGACTTCTCTACATAGTCATCCTCCAGAGTTATACATTTCTCCCAGCGTTTCTTGGCCTTCCTAAGGCCTTCAATCGTAGAACTCAGGAGAATGAATTCTCTCTATACTGTAGGAGAACTTATTTCGCACGTAAGTTTCACTTTTGTCGAGATCTTTTTTCAAGTTCGTATCAGAGTTATTATAAAGCATGGCTGAAAGCGGATGTTAAACTCTCTGTAGCTGGGATACGAAAGAATAGTTTGCAATTGGCTGGTTGATAAATCCTTGACTGTGGAGAATTTGAAGGCAGGAGCTGGAATTGATCTTGATATTGTGGTGTGGAGAGGCTGCTTCGCTATTGGTCGTTGAGTGGCAGAGAGATGTTATCCTATTAGTTGCCCCCATTGAGTTGGGAGGAGAGTGGGTGGTGCAATATCTATGGGGATTGCGAACATATATTTCAATATACGACTTCCTGAAACCGAGCAAATCAACATGAATACATGTGATTTTCAACGTTATGTGCAAAAGAATCATTTAATATGCAGAATAAATGTTATCCAGATATCTGGGTTATTTCTTTGTAATAATTAAAAGTTTACGATATTCTTTTGCGTATACGTTATATTTTAAATCTAAAGAAATAAACACACATTTTCTAGAACTTTATTCTTATTATGCAAGAGATTTTCAATGTAATAATCTAATTGCTCCCTCGTAATTTTCTGTTGTTCATACAAGTAAACTCCATGTAAAACGGAACTATTAAAGCCCGGTTTCACTTTAACACGGTTAGATAACAGAGGAAAATCCTTGCATAATTCGAAATTGGGAAATACGCGGAACGAAATAAGAACTTCAAAGTCCTCAAAATTTATCTTTGGAAATTCTTCATTTGATCTTGAATGTCATATCAGATTTGTCAACAGGATTTGGGGATTTATTAGAATTTGAAATCCTTTTTGTTCGTAGAGTATTAAGGACATATTAACACTTTATGTTCCTGTTTTGGGGTATAATATTAACTTTTTCTTAGAAATTGGAACTTTTTTTTTTTTTACTTTTGTGAATTAATTTGTAGCCTTGAATTCTGTCTGGTGGAAATTAAAAAAAAAAAGATTTTAAAAGATATTTTATCTTGCAAGAACATAAATTAAAGATTTCGTATCAGCTAGAAAGGAAAGAAAAGGATCATAAATTGAAGAAAGCTCATCTATAAAGCAACAAGATCGTTATTCAAAAAAAGGAACCTAAATTACAACTTTCGTTTTTACTACGTTACAACATTCTGTTTCAACAAATACGTCTTGCATCACCATACATAATTAAGATCACAGAAAAGTGTAAAAATGCTAAAACGCATTTCCCCCTTCAATTGACCTTAAGGGTATTTTAAAGACACTGTTTGACTAGACAGCCTCGGCTTGTGAATTGTGTAAATCAGCGTTAATATATAAATTGAAGTGTGGTGAAATAGGGGAAATTGATAGGAGATTCGAATAGACATTGAAGGAATCAGTAGCAATAGTAATAGAAGAGGAGAGAGAAAGAGAGATATAACGAGTTTGGAACTACGAGATTAATACAGAGTATACACTAAAATTATGTTGGATTAGTTCCAAACTCGAACCAGCCATTAAAAAGAGCTGATAAGTATTCATTTCTGATTACTTACTGTAGTGGTTGCATGATGGTTAGTCCCACTTACGTGTGCATCTTTACTTTTAATTATTCTTAAGAAAAGAAAAGAATAAATATTACACTTGAGTGCAAAGTTAAGAGAATTCGCAAATTAAATCTATTTTTACAAAAAATTACCGAGTCAAATGTACTAATTATGCCACCTAAGAACTAAGAAAATGTTCAGAATCGGTTACATAAGAATACACGTACTTGTCTGCCGAGCTGTGACTGTGGAGGGAATATAATTGCACGAATAATTGTTTGCGTGATTTGCGAGCTCATACTCCTCGCTGTGTATTTCGTAACAGTTAGAACAATTTTATAAGAAATCAGATAAAATAAGCAGCCAGGAAAACATGAAAGATGGGAAGAGACGAATAATAGACGGTAGATGGGATTCAGACCAATTATAACCGAAGATAGCTGCTGAACTCAATGTAGAGCTAAGCGTCGTCTGAAATTTGCGGAAACAGTTTCTCAACACTTAATCTATGGCGCGAAGGCCTGGACAAAGTCAACCAAGATCCGTAACGACGAATGAAGATTGTTATATGGCATTTTTAGCGCTGCAACACAGGAATGCTTGATCACAACTCTCACGTGAGCTGTATGCTACCACTAGAAACCAATTTTCCCTATCTACAATTGTTGTTAGGATTCATGAGAGAGGGATGTATGCCAGAAGGCCTACTATTGGAATCCAGCTCACTGCAACATCCAAGAGAAAGCATTTAGTATGGAGGAGACAACATGTGTCTTGGACAATTCTTCAGTGGAGCATCATGGCTTTGATAAATGAGTCGAGATTCAGCCAGGATGCTGATGATGGGACACGATTCCTTCTTTCCTTCATCAGGGAAAAGGATTATTATTATGATGGAGATGTAATGGTTTTGGCAGGCATTATGTTTGACAGCCACACACCTCTGAATGTGTTTGACAAAGACTCCCAGATTGTTATGAGGAATAGAGATGCAATCTTAGAGTTCTAAGTTCGATTTTTCAGGGGCGCAGTTGGTCCTGGATGCTTGTTAAGGGAAAACAACCTTCTTTCACAGCTAGTCCACGATTACCTTGAAAGCGAGGATATCAACTGTGTGGAATGGCTAACCAAATCTCCTGACCTTAACCATATAGAGTATGTCTGTAACCCCTTGGAAAAGCAAATACATATCGCCATTCCCGGAGCTAAAAACTGCGTTGCTGCAGGAAGGGGATCGACTGTCATAGGGACTTCACAACTGCCTTCTATCCAGTATGTCATCATGCAGTGCGACCTACCTGGTTGTGAGAGCAGACTCTACCTTATATTACACTCATTTTCAGCTCGATATCTCAATGTAAATTTTGGATATCCCTGCACTTTGAGCTTAAATGTTAATCATGAGTACATAAAATGACTTTTGAATAGTATGTCTTTTTCTCTGTTATAAATGAATATTCATACCAAATTTCATTAAAATCTGTCATTTAGTTAATCAGAAATTCGACATAATGTGAAAATTCTCTTGATTTTGTACATGAATGTAGTTTGATTTGTAACATTTATCTCTGCCGGTATAAACTCTAATACTTTGCCATGAGTCAAATTATTAACAAATATGAAACTGGGTTGTCACAATAGAGCCCAACGTCACAAAGACTATTAATATCTAGATCAATTGACTGGTGAAAAATAGGATTCCTTTGGATACCAATATTACTTGAAGTAAAGCTTTAAAAATATAAATGGAAAATCTGTAATTACAGACTATATTCTGAAGATAACTAAATATGGTTAGACCGTTTCAAAAAACATTTTTCATCGCAAAATCTAGAAATACCAGGACAAATCAAATAACTTATTATTTAAAGCATATTAATCATCGGTTCTAGTCCTGATGCCACAAAAGAACCATCACATAGTGGGCTTGATGCCCGTTAAATCTGTCGAGTATATAAGTCCTCCCATTGGCGTGGTGTGAAAATTTGGAGAGAGCGAACCAATTCAGGTGTCGTCCTTGTCACTTGTCATGACTCAAAATTACGATTTCCCTCGCCAGTAGCCCTCGCGTTGCATCTGAGTGCGAATTTAATTAAACAATCTATTTATTAATACATTTTTAATGTACAATAAGTTCTAAGAAACCTACTTTGATAAATATATTTCTCTTAATTGTAAAAATATGTTAGTAAGTTTATCTATCTTAGAGAAGCGAACTTCCTTTTTTGTACTGATTCTTTGTTTAGTATAAGACGTATTCGTATTTCCCAGTATTTGTTAGGTACGTGTCAACCGCGTTATAGAAGTTACCTGTATATATAAATTACATAAACATAAATAGTAAAAGGTTTGCAAAAGTGAAAGGAATGGTTAATCCGAGGAAGACACTCCGTAACCTCCGTCTTGCTGCCATGGAACAAAATAATAATGATAATATACTGCTGGAGCAACACCTTGAAGGAAAGCAAACACAAAAAAGATATTTATTGTACATTAACATTATAGCTTGAAAACAAAATGATTAAATTTCCCAAGCAGTTTGGAGGCTTACAGGGGTGCGAAATTAGTAGAAACAGTTGTCATTCCTAGCACCCTAAAACGGCCCTTACTTGGTTAGGCATGGAGTCGAACTGGGCTCGGATGACAGAAACGGTCAACTCATTTCATGCCGCTTCAAGTGTATGCCACACTTCATCAACCGTATTAGCTGGGGGTGGGTGACGGAACAGTCTCTCAGCCATTCATAACCAGAAATGTTCAGTGGTGATAGATCAGGAGACTGTGCAGGCCAGGGCAACAATCGAATACCCTGTGTATTGAGGAAGGTCAGAACACGATGTGCAACATGTGGTCTTGAATAATCTTGTCGGAAGATTGCGTTTGGTAGGTCTCGAATATAGGGTACAACCAATGCACGCAAGATGTTAGACATGTACCGATCTGCGCTCAAATTACCGTCGATCCGAATTAGAGCTGTTCGTGTCGTATACCCAATGACTATCCAAATCATCGCACCAGGTGCAGGGGTCCTATGCCAATATCGAATGAAAGCAGGTGACGAGCGGTCTCCTCGGAGCCTCCAGACACGTATACGGCTATCAGAATACTGCACGAAGAAGCGGGATTCTTTTGAAGAGACGACATTGGGCCTCTCTGGTGACCAGCTTTGTCGTTCGGCGCACCAGAATCGCTGTCTCTCTCTTTGCTGCATTGTCAAGGGAAGTCGAAGTAATAGTCGATGTGCTGACAGTCCACGTTACTGCAAACGTCGTAACACCGTACGAGCGGATACTGGGTGTGCTACAAACATGTCCATTTCCTGACTAATGATCCGTAATGTGGCTGTACTGTCTTGAAAAATCTGAAGTTAACGAAATTTGCTCCTGGCTAAAGGAAAAGTGCTAAAATGTACAATGGGTACAATAATAGATTACCCTAGCATGTGAAAAAAGCAATGGAAGAGGAGTATCACTTTAAATTTAAACTTACATCATTAGTGTTTTGTATGCAACCTGAATGCAAAAAGTTATATATATATAACATCATACGTTTGGATGTATAGCATCATTACTTTCAATGTTTTCTATATTAGAATTTATGTCCTCTACACACACAGGATCGTCCTTTCTTCCCATCTTTACTGTAACAGACCCAGGACTTTTAAAAATACGATTATTATTTCAGATTGAATCTCCAACCATGCTTTTCTTTCATTTCAGCTTATGCACTGCTATAGAATTTCATATAAATTTTTGAAAGAAAAAAAAAAAGAATGAGAGACACACATTCTGGTTACATTCAGAATGGCTGATATTCTGCAGTGTACGATTAATAACAATAACGAAAGGAAATAGTGTGACGACACACACACAGCTTTTTTTTTTTCGCTTAATTTAATTGCATAATACTTTTCTAAGCATATACAGAATTTCGTAGTTCTATTTACATCATTTAGTAAGTTATTTAAATTTTATTTAACAGCGTTCTAAATCATTTCATTGACCTTCAAAACTTTAAGCTGCTTTTCTAAACTTTTCATTTTTCATGAGATCGTGAATTTAAAATGTAAGTCTTTTTTTGAAATCTGATGTAGTTATTTTGTATAATCTACTCGATAATTCTGTGCATAGAATAAGGATTTAGATAAATAGCTATCTTCTTGCAATTCCATAAAATTAGATATAGCTGAGGGTTTTTTTTTTTTTTTTTTTTTTTTTGTCATTTTCTTTCCATCTGATAAAAAAAAACCGAGTAAAACTCAAAATAAATAACAACAGTACAACCAAATTCATGCACAGAATTTTATGACACAATTTTAAGAAATTGAGGGAAAATATGTTTAAAAAGGATAATATTTACAGAAATAGTAAGAATTTTAAAACTTTAAAATATTTTGGAGGAAAAAATAACATTTCAAGTAATTGTTTACTCTAAAATGAAGTTTTTCTTTTTTTCAGAATTGCATGTTTTATACTTTCGAACATGGTGAATACAAACTTTTTCTTTTAAGCATATAATAAAAATTGCTCATTTATTACTATATCCTATTCAGAAAAACTACCATGAAAGGTGTTTCGTCAGAGTTTCGATTTAAATAATTCTATTTAGAGCCTGAAATAAGACTAGGCGCGTCATGCTTTTCCAAGTTTATCATTCATCTCCGTAAGTACTTAATCTCCATAAAAAAATTTGTTCAAAAATACTCTAAGGCGTATCCGGAAATGCAGTATCACTGTAGGAAAGGACAGTTATAAAGCAGGAAGAAGAGTAAAAGTGAATTATTTCGCTTGGAAAGTGCATTTATAAAATGCGAACTGCAGAAATGACAATAAAAATAAAACAACATACGTAATAAAATGAGGAAGATATATTAGAAAAACAGATATAGGTTTCGATTATCATTGGATTAATTTATAGATGTATGGACCAATGGGGTGAAATGTCACAAAATCTTGTCTCAAATTTCCAAAACCTTAAGTACGTGATTGCTTTTTTGTTATGGTATTCCAGAATGAATGAAAAAATATTAGACGAATTGAATTATTTTATAAATTATTCGGAATATCCAAATTGGTCTAGATCGAAGGCTATATTATTTGTTCCCAGTCAAATTTAAATTAAAGACTTTTCGTAAGATTCAAGTATGTTGTTAACATTTGCTAACATATTGGTGTTTTGAAAAAATGGCGTGGCTGAGGTAGCCTCGTGGTCATGGTCGTGGACTCGCAGTCGATAGTTTCGTCGAGTCGTGGGTTCGAGTCCTGATGCCCCTAAAGACTCGCAGTGTAGTTGTGGCTGATGCACGTTGAATCTGTTGAGGCTCAAAATCTTCCCATAGGCGTGGTGTTGAAGTTTGGTGAGGGAGATGCCTACTCCGTATGAACTTCGTCACTTGACCGAGCTTCAAAATTAAGAGGTCTGTCCCCAACAGCCCTCGTGTTGCTTCTCAATGCGAATTTAATAAACAACCACACATTGAGAAAATGGCATCTACAAAAATGCGTTGGCATAAAATAAAGTTGAGATGGTGTTAGACTCAAAAGATTGACATTGTAATACAGTATGATTAATATATCGATCAATAACTCCCGAGTCTAACATTGAAAACAACATTTTTTTTGCAAATTTTTTTTTTATTCATCAACATAACACCTTTTGTTAATCACCTTTTAGGGTGATACAATCGTTCCAACGCTTTTCCAAATTTTTTTTTTTTTTTTCCGCAAGAAATCTTTTTTGTTGCGAGTAAATAGCGATAAACAGCTTTCTGAATCATCGACTCGTTGCTGTTTTTGTTCCATCGAAAGCAATCGCGGCACCCACTTGGAAAAAACCTTTTTCATGCTCAATTTTTCATGAAAGATAGTAAATACACTTCCATATGATATCTGTGTCATCTCAGCAATCTCAC
>BMAW01016007.1:1294-27465 GCA_019974015.1 Nephila pilipes
TTAAAGAAACATGGAAACTTATGCACAAAACAGAGTTTTCTAGTGTTTAAGGAAACATGATCATTTCTTAGTTGTTGTTTTTTTTGGTATTTCGTGGAAATATGGGAATACTATAGAGTGCTTTTCCCTTTATATTATTTTAGAATAATTTATAAATGTATTGCTTTCTATAAAAAACTCATACTTGTATTTATTTGAGATGTGTATTAATTATATGTAAATAATAAGACATAATTTAATGTAGCCAAACTTCCTACAAAATTACTTCGTTACTTAAATAAGGGTATTTATAAATTCTTCTCTGATTATCCTACATACTATTACTTTTTATTTCTTTACGTTCTTTAAAATGTAGCTAATTCAATTTCTTTTAAGCCACAGGATGTTAATCTATAAGTGGAATTGTTTCACGAAATATTGTGTAAATCCCAGTGCTTTTTACATAGAAAAAATTAACCTTTGATGTAAAACTATATACATTACATATGCATACAATAAAATTCATACAAAATATTTCTACTAAAATAAAAAAAAAATCATGTATGTCATAAGAGACCAATTTTAAGCTCTTTGGAATATGTTGTGAGCTAAAAATAGATTCTGTAAGCTTTGAAAATAATCTTCATGAGCACAGAGGCTTTGCAGATTATTAGCGAACATATACGTTTTTTTTTAAAGTATTACTTTATTACAATTTAAAAAGTACAGTAAATGATTAAAAAAATACTTTGAAAAATTCCATCAGAGGATTCGAACTAACTCGAAATTGGAGCAAATATTAGTAATGGAAATATTTTTTATTTAAGAATATTATATACAATCTTAGTTGCACAAAGAAAAAAAAGACAGACATATGGGAAAAAAGTACACAGAAATGTAAAGACAAAACTATTCGATATAAGTAGAAAAACAAAAATAAGCAATTGAAAGAATTCCTAAAATAAATAGCCCATAAATAATATTTAGTGAAAAAAGTGTTTAAAAATTAAAAGAGTGAAAAAAGATATTTTTTTGATTACATTCAGTCAAAATTAATTTTCAAAAAAATTGACTTTATGTCAGAAGGCAAAAGAATTAGTTTGTATTTGCAGTATACGTAAAATCACTCTTCTGTAAAAAAGGCGTCAAGATGTTTTCGAATTTTCAATAAACTTTGGTATTTGAAAAAAAATGTATTTATATGTATATAAAATGTAAACGATACACATTTTTCATCAATTAAATTCAGCTTATGAAAGTTTTCTACATCACTTCACAATTTTTTTTTTGATAATGATCAACTCATATTTCATTATTTCAACAATATTTTGTAAGAATAGGATAATATAAACTCATATTAACCATTTATGTAAGTTAAAGTTCTAAAAAGAATCAATTGTTTGAAATCATTGTATTGAAAGTAAAGTATATTTTCCTTTGATAAATGAGTGCGATAAAGTTAGAAAATAACTTCCCCTCTGTAAACTTAAGAAATTACTTATGTATCATCCTATTTATTAGAACTTTCAAACTATTATTCTCTTTTTGTATTTGTTTGTATATAAACAATTCGATAGAAAAAATTGACAATTACTTTGGAATTAAAACTTAAAAACTTTGTGAGTGTGAGAATTTTAATTATATATATATATATATATATATATTCTTACAAAATAAAAGCTGTTTCAAAAAAAAAGAAATATATTCTTTTGGAAAGGTAAAATGATAAATATAGAAATTGACATACTGCGGTATCTTTTTCTGTGCATTTATGGAATTACTTGTGGTAACATTCATGTATTAATAAATTAAAAACAAGCATTAATCTAAAACCAAACTTTGTTTTATTTAAAAAACTTTTTAAACTTGATCATTACTCATTTAGGAGGGGGAAAAATTAAAACATTTGAGAAATTGAGTACAATCCTTTTTCCCTTTCACTCAGATTAAAAGTAGAAGAATATGAATATTTTCTAGTTTTCTTCTTTCCATTAAATAAATGAAAAGTACCATGGAATTATCGATTTATTTAAGCCGTATTTCGATATTACTTAAGTCAAAAGAAAATAACTTTATTTCATTTTTTTCTTAGAGTTTTCGACGAAGTATCATGAAAATACTAATTTATAAACGATAATGAATTGTAAGAGTTGTATCTTTATAGGTGTGCATGCATGAAGCTGGTTAATATCAGAATAATTTCATTTATTGGCAATATCAGAGTTTAGTTGCAGAAGAAGTTTAGTTTAGTTGAGGTCTTTAAAGCAGATAATGTGTTCACGTTAGCTCACAATTTATGTTTCATTAATATATAAATATGTCAAAAATTGAATTGTAATACTTAAGTCTAAAATTGTAAAGATGAAATAATTTTTTTCGATAATATGTACTTTTCTAAAACGGTTTGATGATGATATAGGGATTTATATTTCAAAAATTAGGTTTCCTAAATTAATCCGTATGCTTTAAGATTGTAAGGCTAATATGTATCATTGTTACATTCATGTTGCAAATTATTATAGAGCTTAATTAATAGAAAATCAATAGTATTGAACAATTAACATATTTAATTTAAAACTTTAACTAAGTTATAGTTTAAGTGGCTTCAAAAGTATTTTTGAGCATAAAAACTAAAAAACATTTGTTGCAAAAAAAATTTAACAAACCTGTTCTCCCTCCTATACTTTTTGCATTATATGGAACATTCATTTACAGTTTAACAGACTGGATTTCACATGAATTGCAAATAATAATTTTCATAAATATTTTTCTTTCTACTTGTAACTGATAAGTTTTAGATCAAATTAGTTTTCTCACTCAGTGCTTAGAAAATGTGGTTATTATTCTTTGGCTGATATCCACGAGCTAGCAAATGATATTATGCTTTGTACTAATTTATATCGTATAAATATACTTAGTCATTTTCTGCAATGAAATTAATTATTTATATTTAAAATAGTTTATTTCAAAACAATTGAAAGCAATAATTTTTTCCATAATTTCCAGCTAGCGATTAAGCTCTAATTCAGCTCTAATTCTGCTTAAGGCAAAAATATTTATAACTAATTATTATTTTTAATTCAAAACAATTAAAAATAATAATATTTTCTATTATTTCCAGTATGTTTTTAAGCTCTATTACTGCTTAAGATAAAAATGGAATTTTATTCGATATTTACATTAGAAAAAAGACCAAATTTGCACGCTAATTAAATCTTAAAATTAAGAAATCAGCATTAAGAAATAAAATACAATATAAACTTACTTTAAGTGGAAAAGATTAAAACAAATAAAATAAATAACCATTCTTCTCTCTTTGTATAGAGTTTTATGTTAATTTCTTATTGAAAAGACGTATAATTATATATGTAAATTATATAACATTTATGATATAAAAATAATCAGTGTCATATATCAATATTATACATGCTTTAGATTCTTACCTTTTAAGTGAGGAATTTTGCTTATTCTTTTCTAGAAAAAAATAGTCAATCAATTGCATAGTAAAAGCTGAAACGTATAATCTATTAATTAATATAACTCGTAGTAGATTGTCTTAGAAAGTACTGTATTGCATTAAATTATATATTTGTGCCATTTCACACCTTGGTATGTCGAAAGTTTTGGGATGAGCTATTTGCTTTTACAAGGAGAAGGGACAATGGACTTTTGAGAAATATTAAAACTGCAGTTGTACTAAAAATATAAACCTACTACTTTTCTAGTTTTGCAGATATTTTCTTGTAAAATCTAATTTCCGACTTCCCTTTCTCCGAAAAAAATTTATATATGTAACCTTATTAAATATCTATTTGGAAGTATCGTGAAAACATAATTATTACTTAGAAATAACCGAGATAGAGATACCTGCATTTATTTATTCTGTCTATCAATTTATTTTTGAATTAGACTGCTTTTCGTTACAGCAGTATATGGAGAATTATACGTAAAATGTTGCATATGTCGTATCTGTAACCCATCTATGTTCCACTGTTACTTACTTTTTTTCAGATCAAACACGGTGCAATCTGTCAAGGGAGATGGTGAATTTTTTGGAGAAATCAGAACAGTATTGTTTGACCACCTAGTAAATATGGATGAATCTAGGATCCATCTATATGATCCAGAAACCAAAAGGAGAAGCAGGGAGTGCTATACTGTTACTCCACTCTCTTCAAGGCTAAGGTAAAAAAAGCTTACAGGGAAGGTCATGCTATTGGTTTTCTGGGACCATCGTGGAGTCATCGTCTAGAGAAGAGTCGGATTATCCCAGCTGCTTATTACTGTAAGAAATAAAGTAATTTTCCGGATGGTTTTTGTGACACTTATATTATTTGATGATTCTTGTAACACTACAGCATTAATGATAGTACCGCTCTGTTTCTTGTTTGTCTGAACAAGAAACAATGTTATATGATCACCAAAGGCTTCCATTTTCTTACCGACAAAACTCTGCTCAATAAGTTCGAGGGGCAGTTGAGGATTCAAACGCTTTGGAATTTTTTTCACGTCCTTTTTCCCCCGGTCATGCCTCAAGCGACTTTTTCTTCATCCGAAATCTCAAAACACCATTGAGGTTTAGAGATCTGATGACACGAGTGACGTCATTTAAGTGGTCTATGTCTCTTTGTGTAAAAAGAAACTATTTCTTAAAATTTTTATCACTTGCACAGCAAACGGATTCTTTCTTGTAGTTGATTTTACTTAAATATTATTATAAATATTCCTCAAATTTCTGCATTTAGTTCTTTCACATACACTTAGTGAATTTTATTGAAACAAAATTAAAAAAATAAGCTGATTATTTGTTTTTAAACGCTTTTTAACTCAGTACTCATTAAATGTTAAAAATATATAATCCATTCGCAAGGATGTTGCTATTGAGATTTTATTACGTATGATATTATAGTACAAAAACAATCTATCAAGCCAGAGTTGTTACAATTTACACAGAATTGATGAGAGCAGCTTGAATACACTTACCATATTCTATCCATGATACAGTTTTATTCGTAATTTTGATTGCAAGTAAATTAAAATATTTTTGATGTCTAAGTTAATACTTAATTAATCAATTATATTTATGATATTAATTACTTTTTTGTTTTATATTTACAACACATGTAGTTATTAATGTGTGTGTATCTCCCTTTTTGTAAAATTATTTTCCTTTTCTCCGTAAGCTTTGAAATGAATATATTCTTATGATCCACAAAAAACTTGAAAAACAAATAAATTTGCATTAAATTATATTTTTTGAAGAATAATATAAAGGTGCTAGTGAAATGAGAAATTGTAAGTAATGTCTGAAGATATAAAGCAACAAATAAATATAAGCTTAACAGCATCTATGAGATGATTTTTCGAGAGGCTGAAAAAAAAAAGGTTTAAAACAGAGAAATACTTTTTAATTTAAGAAAGCGGGATTACTCTCACAATTTCACACACATTTAGGAAATATATTGAATCTTATATACGAGAAACTAAAACACATTAAAAATACGTAATCAGTAGCTTCAAAATTTATATATTTGAAGTTTTTTAAAGGTCAATTATATTTTTAAAAGAAAATTCGCAACTTGTCTCCTTTTATTCTTATTATAAAAGTTTATGCAAAAAATATCTTATAGTTTTATATACCCCATGAATATAAATTGTGTTGTATCCAAACAATTTATTTGTATAGCTAGACACATTACTTAGTAATCTATACCAAATTTTCAATAAACACTTCAGTATTCCGTTTCCTTTTTAATACATATTTTGGAGATTTTATTATTTTGAAATGTATTGAAAGCGCTCCAAGAGTTGCGAAAGTAATTGTAAACTTCCTATAAAAGAAAAGAAAAGGCTTGAACGATCTCTTCGACTGGCTCAGTCTATAGAGCTGGGAAGTCAATTATTATTTGATTTGTGTGAGATTTTCTTTAGGATTGCAAGATATGCTGCACTATTAAAATGAAGTCTCTATGCTTAAAAATATTTAAATTAGGTTTATATATTGCAAGAACTCATGTAATATGTCTCACTAGCTCTCTCTTTTATTAAGAAACATGTAAAAAAGTACCTTTTACATATGAATAAAATGACACTACTAGTTGAATTTCATTTCTTTTACATTTTTATGCAAATCTGGTTCCTAGTTATATGGTTTAATGTAAAGATTATTGAAAGTTGTAGTCATTGCTGTAAGGATCGGGAGAGAGAGATAGAGAGTAGAGAGAGATTCAGCTTAAGAAGGTGAAAACTTCTGTGATTACTTACGTATTAAAATTAATGTGATGTAAGGCAGTGTATATATGAGGACTACATTTTGGAAGTTAAAAACCTTATTTCGGCTACTGTACAATATTTATGTTCATAAATACTTTAATATTGGGATTTTTTGTACTGTTTGTGCCTTAAGAAGGGCTTAAAATGCAGGAAAGACTCAGACAGTCAAAATCCCCATTGTTTGGTTGCAGAGTAAATATTTTCATGACTCCTGCGAGATTTTATTTAAGACTGTAAAAACAACCACCACTATTAATAACTCTGAATGTTTAAAAACATTTAAATTAGGTAGGTATATTACTAGACCTCATGTTATATGTCTTTCTATCTTTCTCTCTTTCATAAGAAAAACATGTGAAAAAAGTACCTATTAAAGTGGGAAAATGATACGATTGCTCATTTAATTTAATTTTAATTATATTTTAACGCAACTCTAGTTCCTGCCATTATGTTCTATGGATTAACGTAAAGATATTTAACTATTTTGGTCATAGTTGTATGGATCGTGATGAATATTACAGAGGTGAAAAATTCAGTGAATAGTTTAACATTAAAATTAATGTGATGTATGGTAGTGTATATATGAAACGCAGGACTATATTTTAGATACTGTACAATATTTATGTTCTTAAATAATTAAACATTGTGATTTTTATACTATTTACGTTTTAAAGTGTCTTTCAAAATACTGGAAGGGCCCTAACAATCCAGTAGCAGATTCGTTTGGAGCAAATATAAATATTTTTATTTCTTGTCTTTTTAGCTAATACAATAACTTCCTTTAACAGGAAACAATTAGACAGATCACATGAATCCACTATAGCATACACTCCACAATAGTACAAATTTACAGTTAATGCGATGAACAAAGCGCTTTAACTTATTTTACGTCAATAAAATAGGTTGTATATATGTGTGTATGAAAGAAGTGGAACTTTCTCTTCCAATTTCATGTGATACAATCGTTGAAGTAAAAGTGATTTTTCCATTTTTACGTTGTGTTTACATTTATTTCATCATTCACGTTGCTTTATATACAGAAACACCTTTGGAAGTAACATTCATAAATACAGCTACAGAAACAAGTTAACGATACTTTCTGAAGCTCGGGAAAATATTCAAAACATTACATATGCATGAGACTCTTGAACATAATTTTAATACTTTTCTTAAAATTTATTTCAAGAACCATTTAAATGTTTCAGAATTTGATAAAAAAAATTATATATATATATATTTCTTATTACTTATTAATATCTATACTTTACGCTTAATACGAAGTAAGTCTTAGTAGGCAATATTTCATAATAAATGAAACTGAAATCTAATAAAATCCCTTTCCCCCTTTATTTCATTTCTTGAAGGAAGAAACATTTGGTGGAGATTTCGTTTTTCTTCACTCTTCTTCAGCTTAACTTAGATGTAATTTTTTTTTTCTTTCAAAGAGAATCTAAAAAAGTGGGAAAAAATTGGGTACTATTAAAATATACTGCACATTTTTGAATATGATTCATACTTTCGACATTTAATTCATTGAATCTAATTTATCATTATCAGAAGTAAATGAGACACTGCCTAAATAATATTTTATGTTACATTTATTCTGTTTACAAATGTTCGGTTTATAATTTCTATTGTATTAGTTTGCGGAAGTGTTTCTTTCAATTTCAGCTCAAATTAATTAATATTGTAATAAGTTTAAATGAAATAACGTAACTAGTTTATTTTTGTTGAATATTTCCAAACAACTCAAAGAAAATTAAACTCAAATTAAATTTATCATTTAAATTTTTATAAACAGTAAATTATTCTCCAGAAAAGCGTAATAAAATTGTATATAATTATATTATATTAAAAAAAATATTGTTATTAACCTGCAATGATGATCCCTACCAATGTTAGTGTTATAAATGAATGGATAATTTAAAAGACATTGGACGGATGCAAAGAATCGCTTGAGTCTCCCTCCTTGAAGAAACCTCCCACCTTGGTGACGAATTTTGGTATAATCAGTTTTGGGATTAAATGAAGGTTCTCGAAAATGTAGGAAAATTTCGGTTACTCTATTAGGAGAAAAGCCGTGTATTTTTCCTATATTTTTCTTGTGATATCACACCTGGCAAGAACAGCTTTCAATGCGAAGAGTTGCAAAATCTTCAAGAATTTTTTATGAATCTGCCTGCTATATTTTGGGTCTGCCGCAAATTTCCTTTGGAAGTGCAGAGTATTTACTTAGATACCTTTTACGCGGTGTGATCTAGTAAGCTGGTGATGTGTGTGTTATTGAAAGTTTAAATGCTATTATTTATGTGCTGTTTGTATTTGCGTGTGGAGCTGCGGTGTACAAATACTTTGTTTTGTGCTGCTGATTTCTACATGTTTTGATACCTATGTTTCGGTTTGTCCTAAATATTTGGGAATAATGCATTCGTTATCCTCTTTGTTGAACTATTTTCATCGTACATGAATGGGATTGAACAATTTTTAGCAATATTATTCTTTTATATATCTATTTATTTCACTACACTGTAAATGTAAATTTGATTTTTTTTCACAACTAGGTTTAGGCTTCGTAAATAAACTTTAGTCTAAATGTTTTAGTATTATTTATAATGAAAATAATTTTGATTTCAATTTTAATTGTTTGTAAATAATCATTTAATTTCAACATCCTTTTACATTTACATTATTACATCCTATTACATTTACATTAAAAGCAACATTTTAATCAAACTTCTTGTAAAGATAATTTTACAAAATCAGCATTACATTTTCTAAGGGTCTGTCTTATATTATACGAAATTTTATTAGAAAAAACTTTAAATTATTTATTTATTTTAAAAGTAGCATCCTTATATTAATAAGAAATACTTTAAGTTACAATATTAAGTATTATCAAATATATTTCTTTATTTGTAGAAATATTATTTATAGATTACAAAATGTATATTTATATTCTCTAAAAACTGATAGTTTATGTATCAAACTAATTTACGTTAGTATTGATATACCATACAATTTTAGTATATGCGGCAATAGTTGTATTTAATGTTCATGCAGCTATCATTCTGTCATCTAGGGAGCTGATGAATCATTACTTGAATCCATAACTTTATTTGATCACTTAAGGATTCAAAATGTGTTTTCCTGATGACTTTCCTATTGTGGTCTTGGACTTAGTTCTCGTGATTTAAAATGACTTTACTTTAATAAATATGAATTAACTTCGTAATTCTTAATGCAGTGTTAGAGAAGAATAACTGTAATTTGATTTTGATTTATTTTTCAGAGGAATCTTTTGATTGTTTATTTATTAGCATGGAAACTAAAACAATTTTTAGCAGCATTTTTTTTACCTTTTTTAAGATGGATTAAAAACTACAGAACTTGAATCAAATATTTCAAAGTCGCAATCTAATTTCATTCGTTTGGATTAAATTGAAAATACGTTCAATATATTTTAAAGAAACTTATTTTAAATATTTTTATTTAGTAATGCTTATTATTGAAATAAACTATTTGTATAATAGATAAAATATTTATACAGCATATCTGCTTTTATTTGATACAAATTAGTCATCTCATTTGTGAGTCAAAGAGTTTTAAAAAATTATTCGTGTTTTCCAGACTTTTCTAATCACATTATAAAATACATGTTTTACCTTTTCGGGAAAGAAAACTCAGATAAATCCGGAGAAGGTTTATATTTTCGCCAATATCAAAATCATACAGAAAATTTTTGCAAAAATATTTCAAGCGCGAATAAAGAAGTAGATTTAATTCCTTTAGCTTTTCCTAGTAGTCATTTGATAATAATTCGTCAAACGTTTCAGATTAATCATAGAAGCATGAAACATCCTTTTTTTAAGGATTTAAAATGTTTTCAAGAAATTTGTTCGTTAGATGATAATTTTATTAGATTTTCTTGAGCCTTAAAAATATTTTTGCCATGGCTCAGCATTTAAGCAGAAATAAATACAGCAACTTTTGTTTAAGTGTATTACCATACACACTTGAGAGAGTTCTTACAGAAAAATAAATTTAAAAAAAAACTGTTCGAATTAGAATATTCCACATAAATACTGAAGAACCTTACGCATGAGTGAGGGCTCACTTTACATAAAACTTCAAGAAAGAATGTTATTCAATTATATCTGGTAAAGCTTCACTTGAAGTATTAAACAAAACAATAAGCTTAGAGTTTTTGCTCTTTAAAAAGCATACAGTCACGACAGCCAAGTTAGGCACATTTATTTTCGTTTTTCTTAAATAATTAAGCAATGTATGTATCTAATTAGGAATATCATATATAATTTTTACAGATATAAGAAGAAAATGTTATACGTATATTATATCGTTCACTTTAAGACAAATGACATGATAAACTTTTTCGATGCGATCAGAATTGAATCTTAACATTAAAAATGTTGATATCTTTTATCCCGTGAGAATTACAAATAAATATAAAGTAAAATAATTAACTATTTTCGATTCCTATGTTTCAGTGATTTTGTATTACAACAAATATATTTTGCTGAGAAGAGAAAGAATTTCTGCTATTATCCAAGCTATACATTTAGGGGGGGAAATAAGTGGGAAGTAAACAGGAATTTTTAGTACAAAAAAATAGGAACGCTCTGGTAATGAATTCAAAATATATTTAAAACTTTCATACTTTTTTGACATACTTTATTTGACTCCTTTTGTATTTATATATATATATATATATATATATATATATATATATAAATCATTTCTAAACATGATAAATATATATATAAATATATATATATAAATAATTTCTAAACATGATATATATATATATATAAATATATAACACATGGATCAATAAGTTCCGAGACTAACCCAGAGATGGCGCTCGTAGTAAACCAGTAACCAGGTCTTTCTAGAGTACTAACCTTTACTTGAAACGTGTCAAAATTTTAAGTCGATCGGACCAGAAACAGCTGAGTTATCGAGGTTGGAGTAAAGTCGTTTTGTAGTTTGTTTAAAATATGGAAAAAACCGAGTTTCGTGTTCTGATAAAACATTGTTTTTTAATGGGTAGAAACACCGTGGAAGCGAAACAATGGATTGAAAAATGTTACCCGGACTCTTGTCCATCACAAGCAACGATTTGTCGGTGGTTTGCCGAGTTTAAACGTGGTCGTACCGGCACAAATGACGTGGAACGCTCGGGTAGACCTGTGGAAGCCGTTACACCGGAAAATGTGAGTGAAGTGACAAAAATTATAATGAAAGATCGTAAAGTCAAGCTCCGTGAGATTGCTGAGTTGACACAGATATCATATGGAAGTGTATTTACTATCCTTCATGAAAAATTGAGCATGAAAAAGGTTTTTTCCAAGTGGGTGCTTTCGATGGAACAAAATCAGCAACGAGTCGATGATTCAGAAATCTGTTTATCGCTATTTACTCGCAACAAAAAAGATTTCTTGCGTCGTTACGGGACCATGGACGAAACATGGATACATCACTACACTCCAGAGTCGAAGCGGCAGTGGCGCACAGCTGGCGAAAGCCGTCCGAAGCGTCCGAAAACGCTATAGTCAGCTGGCAAAGTCATGGCGTCAGTTTTTTGTTATACGCATGGCGTGATTTTCATTGACTACCTCGAAAAAGGTAAATTGATCAACAGTGATTATTATATTGACTTGCTGGTGCGTTTGAAGGAGGAAATCGCAAAAAAACTACCGCACACTCTCGAGACATATTGATCCATGTGTTATATATATAAATTATTTCTAAACATGATATATATATATATATATATATATATATATATTATATAAAAAAAAATGATGCACCAAGAAGGAGTTGCCAAACTTGTTCCAATTGTCGTGTGAGGTCATCAACTTTCTCTGGTTGATTCAGTCGTCTTCCCACCATATCCTAGACATACTCGTTTGGAGAGAGATCTGGCTGGCCAAGGAAGTGTTTGACAAGCTGTAAGATAGTTCATAGCAACACGTGCCGTATGTAGTCTGGCATTATATTACTGAAAAATAAGACCAGGGTACTGCAAATGGAACGGCAGCAAAACAGGTCTCAGAATGTCGTCGACGCTCCACTGTGCTGTAAGTGTATCTCTAATGAAGACCAAAGTAAGCCGGGTATCAAGGGAAATAGCATCACGTCACTCTTGGTTGAGAAACTGCGTGGCGTCCAATAGTGAATCTAGGATCGGCACGCTGTCCTGGGCGTCTCCAGATACGTCTTCACTGATCGTCTGGACTCAGTTGGAAACGGCATTCGTCGCTAAATACTATACGTAACCAGTCAGCATGATTTTAATCTGATCGAGACAAGCAACACTGTAATCTGCCACAACTTTGTGCAGGCGTGAGGGGTAGGTGCTGTAGCGCTCGATGTCCCTCTATCAGCCATCTGTGAATGGTCAAGAGGGACACTCGTGTGTAGGTCGCACGTCTGATGGTTGATAACGATGAATCAGGCGCTGTGACAACTGATCTGACAATCACTCTGTCCGTCCGATCTGTTATGGCCCTAGATCAACTGCTACCATCATGACACTAAAATCTACCATAATCAACCCATTCTTGCCAGCCTCTTCTGATCGCCGCTTCGCTTTGACCCCTATGACGAGAGATTCTAATATTTACCCAACCTGCCTCTTTCAATCTATTGATACGACATTTTTCAAACTTTGACAGTCGTTCGTAATGAGCTCGAATCCTGTGGCGAAGCATTTCTTCAGTCGGTGAAATATTTCCTAAATGACAATGCAACGGAAAATTTGACCATCAGATTGAGTATCTCTTTGTTTATACACCTGCTGAATGCGCAGTTCCGATGCGCTATAGCTCCCGCTATTCTTTCAATGGACATCAAATTTTAATAGTTTGCATGTTCGGTCTAAATGTCTTTTCAAATTTCATTACAGTAGGCCAACTCCTTGGAATGCTTTTTTTTTGTTATAGAGTGTATATATATATATATATATGTGTGTGTGTGTCTATATCATTTACTTGACGTGTCAAAAGTTTCATCGCTACACTTGTTGTATGAATGTGCTATTAATGCAATTCTTTGAATAACCTAAATCACGAATAAGAAGCAAAAAAATACTGTCGTGGAATTGTCTTTGCGTACGAAATTTCATTACAATCGAGTAACTCCTTCTTTATATTTTTCTTGTTATAGAGTGCATATACACACGTATATATACTGCTGTTTGTAGAAAATGCAACACCATGAAAGAATCATCAGAATCAAATGAAATTTAATGCAGAAACGACTTGTACTGATACAAATAAATGATGAAATTTTCAAAACAAAAGAAACAAATTAAGCGTCCGAAATCAGTATTTGGTGCAGCCACCATGCGCTGCAATAAGTGCTGCTATACGACGTGGCATGGAGTCAAACAGATGTTGAATATCTGCTTGAGGAAGATAATTCCATATCGCTTGTATGCGCAACCAAAGTTCGTCTTTGGAAACTGCAGGACGCGGATCACGAGCGAGACGCCGACCAACCATATCCCACACGTGCTCAATAGGCGACATATCCGGTGAATAAGCAGGCCAAGGAAGAAGTTGCATGCGTTGTGCTGAACAGAAGTCTCGAACAGTCCGCGCAACATGTGGGCGTGCATTATCCTGCTGAAAGATAGCTCCAGGGATGCCTTGAAGGAAAGGAACGACTTCGGGCTGTAGCACTTCACGGACGTACCTGTTGCTATTGAGATTACCCTCAATTCGTATTAAATTGGATCGTCCATGATACGAAATCGCACCCCAGACCATAACTCCGGGTGTTCGACCACTATGTCGTTCAATAATACACTCAGGAAGGCAGCGTTGACCGGCATAACGTCTAACACGAACACGGCCATCATGGGTCCACAAATTGAAGCGTGATTCATCTGAAAAGACAACTTGGTGCCAATCAGCTCGCCTGTCTCTGTGCTCAAGAGCCCACTGCCGACGCAGCCGTCGATGATTCGCCGTGAGGGGAATCCTGTATAAAGGCACCCTTGCACGCAATCCACGGCGCAGCAGACGACGACGAATTGACGAAGCCGACAATTGTACACCTGTAGCAGTAGACCAACGTGCTGCCAGCTGCCTGGAGGAAGCTGTGCGATCATTCACCGCCATGCGGAACAGGTGTCGATCATCGCGCTCTGACGTCACCTTCTGTCGTCCAGTGCCTGTTTTTCGAGTTGTTCGGTGCTCGTCGGTCCACTGCTTCCAAACTCGCATCACTGTGGAACTGTTCCGCTGCATACGAGCTGCTATTGCGCGATAGGAAAATCCTCCTTCTCGAAGGCCAATTATCCTCCCTCGTTCAAACTCCGTAAGTTGCTTGAATTTCTTATTCTTCCGTCGTGGAGGCATACTCAGGTCTCACTAAACGTTTGCCACTAACAAATAATCATAGACTTTTTTCAACGTCCCGCTACAGCACTTTATTTATACGCTTTCAGCATCAATTCAGAGGGCGCTGCGCGCGCCGCGCACGCGCGATGGCTCTGAAACTTTATTAATTTGCATAATATCCTATAATTGACATTTGCTGCGAATTTCATTTGATTCTGATGATTCCTTCATGGTGTTGCATTTTCTACAAACAGCAGTTTATATATAAAATGCTGTTATTAGTAAATATATATATTTTTAAATTTCTTGGTTATTGTCTAATCAATATTTTCCAAACAATTTTGTTAAGTAGTTTCAAGCATATAATTTTTTGGGTCATTTAATTCAATCAATTTACTTGTATAGTTTTATTTAAATCAATTAGTCAGTTCTTACCTGAGGTTGAATTAGTTCATGGAGTATAGTGTGTAAGTATATTTATACAAAATTGCGCAATGTTTTATATGTTTTTAATAGTAATGCTTTTTTTTGTAATTTGCTAAGATATTAAGAGGATTAGATAATTCCTTTTTTACTGCCTTTGTTTTTTTCGTCTTTTTTAAGTTTATATGTGTGTGTGTGTGTGTATCAATTGCTTGATATCGAATTTTAATAATCCTTTGCCAAAATGTCATTATATTTGATAACATAAACATTGTTTTTCATCGGTGTGCTTGTTGCATGAATGTGCTATTAACGCATTTCTTTAAGTAAAGTAAAATTCGAATAAGAAACAAAAAAAATTACTTATGTATTGTATGTATTTTATTCAGCCATTTAAAGTTTTAAGAAATCTAATACATTAGTTATTATACATTTTTATATTAAAATAAATTTTGATGTCTAGTTTTGAAGAAATGCATTGTAATAAGATGTGGATGAAAAATAAAATCGATAAACAGTTATATCCACTCAAAATATTCAAAATTAAATTATTCTTCAAGAATTCCAGAGCATTATGAACATTCCGAACCTAATGGAGAATGACAAATTTTTTTAGAGACCAAATGCATGTGTCAAAAAGACATGTTATATTTGAAGTTTTTAAGCGTAACATTAGGATTTTCCATGATGTTCACTCAAAACGTATAATATGTTACAATTGGACGACACTTCAAATTATAAGCTTTCGGGAAAGCAAACAGCTACTTCAATTTTCAAAAACATTTTGAAGGGAATTGGGATTTATGATTGGAATTTATTGATTTACTTGAAAAACCTGCATTTCGTTAGCAAAACACATCTTTCTGATAAACGTTTGTGAATATTTTGTCGGTATAAATTCTGTTTTTTTTATTCAGTAGAAATAGGCAGTGATAGTAATTAAAGTAGCACGTTATGTGTTTGAAAATGTACCTTGGGTCTTCGGATCGAACTCTTGCTTCAACAAAATATTTTTATAGGAATAAATAGATCATTCTGCATGATAAGCGTAAACAGATATTAAAGTATTCAATCACCGTTCATAAAAACCTAAAGATAAAGGTTTTAACTAAATCCATACCTTGCAGTGGGATTCTTTTGCCTTTTTCTTTTTATTTCATTCCTTGGAATTTTTAGTTGATGTTGATTAAATTAAGAAGTCTCTTCTTTTGAACGAAACAACTTATGTAGATTAAAATAGAAATATTGAAGTTAAGTGAATAGAATTGAAGATATGTATATATAAGCAATGAAGTTTTAAATACGTGTTGTTTGTATTAGACATTTGAAGTGAAGGAAGTTAGATATATTTTCCCTTTATTTACTCTACAAAATCATTAATGTCGTCCAAACATTTCATCTTCAAAACTGTAAATAAAATCATTTTTTTTGCAGAATGAAAGTTTACTCGAAATAACAAGTTTAAAAGTTTCGTGGAAAAGAGGTGCCTACAATCCTTTTAGAAAATTAAACAATGAATACATCCCTAAGTAATTTAATATATGTAAATTCATTATTAATAAGCATAATAATAAAGTATTTTTGAAGAATTTGAATAAAAAAACTAATAAAGATGAAAAAAAGACTCTGAAAATGATATTTTTGCTCAATTTAGTAATTTGCAACAGATTTATTATTTTACAGCATATATTAATTTCATATTTGAAAAACACATCTACAGATGATGATGGGATATATATTACACAGCTATATTTTGATTTCAATAGATATCCCTATAAATATTTCTTAAAGATATATTTATCTTGAAAAATGATGTTAATTTTCAAAAAGATATGAATACAAAAAAAAAAAAAAAAAAAAATTCTGCACCTCTTAAGTGAATTCTTATTTTTTTTTTTGTAGTTCAAAATGAATCTGTTTCTGCTGTTTTATGTTTAATGGACATTTAGAGTGAAGTTAATAGTTTGTTGAATGCTTCAGAAAATGAAAAAAAAAGTAAGTCAATCATTGTAAATAGCACATTATTTTACCAGTAAGAAATTTTAACTTCTAAAAATCACTCTCAATCTTGCCATTCATTGTTTGTTATTTCTTTGCTATCTTCGCTACTGCGCAGTTTCCGATCTTTTAGTTGGAATCGAAACTCCTTTTCATTCATTCCACATTTCCTTAAAAGAGAAGGCAGTCCTAATCCTTCTCTTTGTCACCTAAAAGCTTTTGAGAACAATGTAAACAAAATGTCCCTTCTTTACTTTTCAACTCAATCTAGAACATGTTAAAAGTTTTAAAAGTTTAAGAGTTAATAAGTGAAAGTTTTTCTTCAGGAACATTTGTTATTTCCAGTCAAACATGGACTAAAGTTCTCTATTAATGCACAATTAATTTTTAAGATGAAACTTTGATACAATTTGTTTGGTAATCAAGATTTAATATATTTTGAACATTTACCTTTTAGCTACATGCGTTTCGTAGGTAGTTAGTACATCTGCTAAAATTATAAGGTAGTTATAATAGGGTTTTGTTACAAAATCAGGATTCGCAAATGATATTTCTATCGATGATTGACTCAATGAAACTTTTTACCTTGTATATGGTATGAGAACTCAGTGCCAAGAATTTCATTCAACCAACCAATCAACTGTTTGCAAAAGCGTGAAAATTTTTGAAGCCATCAGAAAGGTTTGGTCCAATTGATTCGTTAGTTAAATAGTAAAATTTGAAAATATTGTTCATTTACAGAAATATTTTTATTATAAACCCTTTCGCTACCAGAGGGAGAAAAAATAAGTGCTTCTCTGATCCAGCGGCTTATTATAGTGGGGTGTCACGCTGTGCCCAGACGATTTTAGATATTAAGCCTAATTCGCGAAAAAAATTTCTCTAAAATCAGCTATTCCTTAGAATATTATGGTTTTTATTTATATTATTTAAAATACATTAAACTTAATGTATCGAAAGAAAAAAAGATTTATATGAAAATTGTATGTTTTATAAAAAAAATTACATAAAAAATCATATCATTTAAGAAAATAAAAAATATGCCTATATTTGTTACATAAATTTCATGGGGTAATGATGCACCATCACATAGAATATTAAGATATAAGAAATGAATATTATTTTGCTCTTTGGTATTTTTATAAGAAAAAAAATTTGATGCATAGTCCAACGTCAAATGTTTGACACAAATATTTTGTCAACTTTTGATACTTCACTCAAGATTTTGAGCAAAGGGCACATCTGCTTAGTCCTTTTTTTCATTTAATAGCTATGTACAGATTTAGATTATTTTCGCTAACATTACTGTCAGATTCATTCATTAATTCTCAAATCTCAGTATCAGATATATATTTTCTTTTCGTCATGACTGTCGCTACAAATAAAAACTGACCGAATGAAACGAACATCTGGGAGCATCTGCTACTAAAAGCCCTATCTCACATAAACATCCATAAATTCTCATTCGAACTTCTAAGAAGTTAGCAAGAAAGAAAAAAGCAAACCGAATAAAGTGCACCCTTTAAAACATGTCATTACTTTTAAAGAGCCGCGCCGCAGCACTTGCTTTTAACAACTACCTCTCCCCCCTCCTGATAGCCAGAAGTGAAATCTAACCGCATATCACCAAGGTCAACACTCCAAATAACCTATCTATGTAGATTTAGAGGTATTGTAACGCGATATAGTAACATTGAAAAAATCAAATAAAACGTTCTAATCAAGAGTATCTCTATTGATATTTTGGGCCGTAGAAGACACTCATGGAACGTATCTAATGTGATACGATGGGCACAGGAGAGGAAACGCAAGAGTATCAAATATGATACGCTGGGAGTGAATGGGTTAAGAAAATGTGTACTTCAATCCATAGATAAATATAAATCACATAATATAACTCGGTTCATTATTTTTTTGAATAGGACCAGATGCAAATGATCTAAGACTGATGAATGAATTTGAGGTAGAAAATGAGAAAATGTAATACAATTTGCTCATTACAGTATTGAAACTCCTTAAACATTATGCAAGGCTTAAATAAACAAAAATGAAGCATTTTTTTTCAATAATGACTCATTTTTTTTTTTTCTGTTCTTACAGCCGATACAGCGTTTAAAGTTGGTTAATCGTTATATAGAAGCTTGTAATTCGTTAATTTTTGTGCTGGTTTTCACATCTCTTAAAATAATCATCTGTTGATGGCTTGATATATTTAGTATTTTCGGTTAACAATTTTCACTGACATAAATGTTCTAAATTAGTTTCCTAATACGATAGATCAGGTTCAACAGTATCTTGCTTAGAATCTAATGTATACTGCATAGTTCAAATGATGATTCTTAACCATCACCACTGATCAAGCATTATTTAATTTGCAAAAGGTTGTATTTAAATTTGATAATTCTCGGATACAATAAATTAACCTTTTTAGATGTGTCAGTAATGCTGTAAAAATGTCATGCTAGCTTGAATTAAAGTCTAATTGATCCATTAACCATTTAGAGAATAACGTAATAATTTTCTGAGATTAATTTAAAATAACTCATAACAGCCGCATTAAATTCATTTCAAATTGAAGATTGACTGAGGGAAGAATAAAGAGCTTTTGTCATTTATTTAATGAAGATTTTCATAAATGTAGCCTAGACTGAATGATTCGATGTTCCAACGATCTGGTTAAGGGAACACGGAAACCTTAATATATCCAAGCATTAATTTTTAAAATATTTATTTAGTATTATTTTTCGAATTAGCATCGTTCAATGAATGTATAATTTTTATATGTGTGAGATATATTTTGAAAAAGTGAAATTGAAAAATGTAAAAAAAGAACAAGTTTTGGAGCATGACCATGACCGTTTTTAACCTGTCTTTGATTTCTTAACATTTTTTTATGAAGTAATTTTTCCAAAACTCATTACATTTTGCTTTAATCTTAACTGCTGTGGTTTATTTTGTTCAACTTAGAGAAAAAAATGTTCATGACGAATAATTTGCGGATATCTCGCATTGCTTGTGTTATATATATACACGACTTAATTTCAAACAAGTATTATATTAATAATTTCATAATTTGTATTTATTATCATATATTTTCAATAAAGTAATAAATTTTGATTTAATATAAATTTCTTTAAAATATTCTTAAGAATATTACAAAATTATTTACGATAAAACATGAATAAATACAGGATGAATAGTTTGTCTACATTTTGTAAAATATATCTTTAAAAAAGTTTAATCTTGAAACTTGTATCAATATTATATTACAAATTTGAATCTGAAATTTTTCTTGAACAAAAGCACTATAAACTGTGCTCAAATATTCTTTATAAATGCATAAATACGAAAACAATTCAAAGGATACTGAGGCCCTTTGAAAAAAAAATGGAATATAGAATGCAGCCTTTTAAATAGTTTTGAATATTTAGATGGTTTTACTTTGTACGATTTTCGTTTATTATTATTTCATCTTATTTCCTATCTACTCTCATATTTTACGAAACCACTCTCATTTCTTGAAGTGTTTTATGTATGTAAGCAAAGAATTGTTAGTGAAGAGCATTTTCTTTTGTGAATTTCATTGTAGCAAGTTTTTTAGCCACCTAAGGAGCTATTGTTTTAGATAAGGCTTTTTGGATTACAAGAACACTTTTAAACTTTTTATCATTTGCATCATTGTCAATTACATTTAGCTGAAATATATTCAATTTAGTAAGTTATCGAAGAATTTAATTTTAATTACATGTAGCTGATGTAATATCCAATAACGTAATTAACCGTTTGCTTCCATTTTAATGTCAGAAAAGTTTACAGTTGTCCATTTCTCAATATTTCATCCTTAACTTTAATTCATATATTGAATTGAGAAATTTAATAATAAGTATAACAACACCAAGTAAAAATTAAATTTTTGAACACGGGTTTTCTTTCAAACTTTACACTTTGCGTAACATAATTTTTATACCTTAAATTTTAAGAGCAAAAGGAACGTTGAGTCAAATTGAATTTATGCAATAATTAGTTTTAATAATTTCTTTTATTATTTGACATTATCAGAATGTGCACCAGTGTGTGAACTCAACGCTATGGAAAATTGATTGGTTTTCTTAAGATCTGACTCGAAACAAAACGAGGGCAATGGGTGATGGACTTGTAATTCTGAGCCTTGGTCAAGTGACGAGGACGACACATGAGCTGGTATCACCCTCTAACATGCCAATTGGAAGTGTTTAAGCATCGACAAATTTGATGGGCATCAGATATGGCTACATGGTGGGTATTTAGAGGCATCAAGTCTAGAACCTAAGGCTTGTTTAATAACTGTACCGCGTATCCGCGACTGTGATCACTAAACTACCACAGCCACAACACTGTAGCAGAATTTTTCGAGTATGGGAAATGTTAACCGACGACCAAAAACCGGTCGATCAAGAATCACAATTGTTTGCCATCTGTTAATAAGTGTGTGATATCAGAGGAATAGTTGTGCCAGAGAATTGGGTTCAGCACTCATAGTCGGTACTAGAGTACGTGTTTCCACACAAACTGTTAATAGGAGACACTATCATGTTATTATGTGACCAACAGTTTGTATTCGCCCCTTATCTGCACACAAACCCGCGAGTTTAAAAAATAGTTTGGAACATTAGCACTGGAGTTTGGGACAGTAGACCAATGAAATATCATTTGATGAATCTTAGTTACTCGGAACACTGATTCTCATCATCTGACGATATGACAAGAACACGAAACTCGTTTTCTCTTAAAAAATCATCAAAGAAATACATCGCTTTTCTTGACGGGAAGGCTTGAGCAGTATCGTATTCGATGGTGGAACAGACTTCCATTTCTTTTAGAAGAGATCTGTGACTGATAAAAGAGGAATAGTTGAAAATTCTGAATCTTATATTCCTCTTGTTTAGATCTGTTGTCTGTCCAAACTTCAAATGTGTGAATGATAGTAAGCCATGGCATCTTATGTACGTGATGGACGACTTCCTTGAAACTAAAAATAATCAACACTTGTTATGGCCTGACCAATTTCCTGATCTGAATCCTACTGCGCGTGTGTGGGAAATGCTCGGGCGACAACCTGCAGCCCTTCCTGACCAACCAAACTTCGTTCTTAAATTGATAAAAGATTCGTGAATTTTGTAGCTGTTTGAGCCCTCAACTCATCCACAATTTCAAAGTAAGTATAGAAAATCGTGACTTAACATGCTTAGTTGTCAGATGTGACAACATACCTTATCAAACTATAGCATATATTATTTATTCCTATTTCATTCGAGTTGAATGGAAGTATACGCTCTTCTTATGCCCAGTTTTCTTTCAAACTACTTCTTTGTATAATTAAAGTGATTTTTATCATTATTTTATATTATTTTTTTTTACTTTATAGCCATTTCTTATTTGCATATCACGTTTCCGGAATTTCTATATAGATTTTTTATATTCTTAATAACATTATCATTACATGAATAATGAAAACCTTTTGATACTAGGATATTTATTTTTGAAAAAGAAATACTTTCATCTGCGATTGATGAGTATCGAATAATTTGTATGTTGAAATAAATGTTTGATCTTAAAACTGCCTGTAAATAATTATTCTCTACAAATTTTTGTCAATCTTTAAAGAAAAGCTTGATTTAAATTAATTTTACTTTTATTTATATATATTCTAAAAATCGCGAGATGATATTAATATTATTTTTGTATATATTAATGTTTCAAAAATAGTATTTTAGCCTATGTGATGGATATTTCTAATTTTTTTTTTCTTGTTGTAGATAGATATTTTTCCTTCATTAACAATGCGTTGGAATTTAAAATACTAAATTTTTCTAATTTCTTGTGTTTAAATTGCAGCTCGCGCAAGTTATTTTTTCTGCTCTTGTGTCTGTTGCATGTCATTAATATGATCAGTTTTACACACCCTTACAGTTTTTAAACTAAAAGTTTTATAATTACTTTATTGAATTAAATTGTTTATTTTGTTCCTTGTCTATCCAGCAGTTTTCTATTGCTCATATAGCTTTATATCAAAGAAAAATAGTTAAATGTAAGACTTGACTTAATTAAATTAGCTTTCATTTAAAGAGATACAATAAAATTTAATTAAGAGTTCTGTTACTAAATAGTAAAATACACGATATGTTATGTTCCTGTTTTTACGAGGTATATTTTTGAGCAAATTAAAAACAAAAAAGTTTTTTAAGAATTGTAGCCTTTCCTTGTATTACTCACATGTATTTAAAATTTTATTCAATATCCATGAGGCATTTCGCATGGAATTTAAATATCTAAACAAAAATTTTATACTGTAACTTTTTATTTCTATAATAAAAAGTTACAGTATAAAAGTGTTGCAGTAATTGTATGTTTTGATTTTCATTTAAAATTGAAACGTAGGAGGAAATCGACAATTAATTAATATGAAGGGATTTGCGTTATTTTCAATTTACGGTATCATAAAAAATTTAATTCGCAAATTCAAATAAATAATTAATAATTTACTTCATATACTTTAACAAAATTTATTGTCTACTTGAATAATTTAATAACAACTCTAAACTTAATATTTAATTTAAAAGTTTAATTTTATGGTATAATTTTTTTAATCATTTCTGTTATTAAAAGTTGATATCGTTTTTGTACTTTAGAAAATATTTCTTTTAAAAAAAAATACTTTATTTCCTTTTTTTGCCGTCTTGCAGGATGATAGAATATTTTGATTCTAAAAGCAATAGAGCTATGAAATTAAGAATACATAGATATTTGTGGCAATAGTCATTTTATTTTAGAAATATTTAAATATTTATACGAGATAAGGATATTTTTAAAAGTAATTACCATATTTAAAGCCTTTTGAATTTACAAACAAAAGTAAATATTTCTTAAGCTAATTTAGAATAATATTTACTACATTTTATAAAAAGAGAAAAATCAATACATGTACGACATATTTAGAATCTCCTTTGGTTTTAAATCACAAATAAAGTGGAGAAAATGCGGCAATAAAATTGCAACTGCGTTCAAACTGAGTAGATAAAACCACTTCAAAAGAAAGTTGCGGTAAAATATTCTTACCTATATTTTATAAAAAAAACTATTCAGCTATATACAACACAGTACATTTTCTTCTATCTATTACGTTCCGAAATGCAGGTTTTTTCACAGGTATCATATATCTACTTTTATCTTTGGAGTTAGAGGGTATTTTTTCTGATACATCCAGCGAAAATTGACTTTGAGTACTTTAAGTATAAACACGTCTTTCTGGACCTTCATGATAGAATATTTAAAAGTATTTAGAAAACGCGCAAGCATATGTATGAGGTAAATTTTACATTACATTTACAAGTACATTTTCTCCTTAAGCATTTAAAAGCAAATTTTCTAAATTTTTAGGACGCCATCAGTATCATCATCCAAAACGTAAAAAAAAAAGTGCATGGTAAACTAGATTATTACCCCAAAATAGAAAACATTGCTATTACGTAGAAAAAAATTTAATTTTTGCTAGCTGAAAAGACGCGATCCTGCTGTTTAAATACAATTAAAACTTTAAAAAAACTTTAAAATACATTTAAAACATTTTTTAAAAAGAAATTTCTGAATAGTTTAAGCATAAAGAACTGTATTCTTTATTTCAGATTTTATTATTTTACAGTGAAAAAAGAAATTGAATAAAGATAAACTTTCAAAATATAATCAATTCTCATTAATGTAAAAATTCGGAGAGCTCTGAACATCATAAAACATCTAAAAGAGTAGAAATACTAGAAAGATTTATCTGAAAAAGAAAATAAATCTAGAAAGAAAGCCAAAAAGATCGATGTTGAAAGTTCTTTAATAAAATAATACAGTAAAAGCTACCTTATAAAAGCTACCATAATGTAAAGAACTTTCCTTGATTTTGGGAACTTTTTTTGCTAAGCCGATAACGCAGTAAGTTGTAAAACTGAAGTACTTCTTTTATTTCCCACATTTCTGTTTCAGGTAGTTTCTTAAAGTGAGTAGGGAGCAAAGTATTTGAAAGAAATAAAAAAAAAATTAACTAGACCAGAAGAAAATTTGGTTTCATATTCTTTTTTCATCGATCATCTAATCGTTGAGTCTATGGTTGACATAGAGATATAGAATGTCCGAGAAAATATTTTATGAGTTTCATAATTTTTCTGGTGACGCTGCGAAATGGGAACTAAATGCTTTCAGCGGATCATCATCCAGTTTCAGAACTAATCGTAAAGTTACCTGATATGAGGGGTACAGAAAAGTTTAAAACTGTTCTAAAGATTTTTATGAACTCGTTTGATAACACATACTTTAAGTACGAATCTAACAAAAAAGCTTTTGGTGTTTCAAGTAACTTAACTAAATGGAACATTTTACGATTATTGAAAGAATTATTAATTTCAAATTATTCATATCTCATATTAAAATAGAACAACAATATCTAAATCTATTTAGTGAGATTACAATATATTGCTTCTAACAGTATGGCATGAAAAAGAAAATTTCTTTTTTGGTTTTATTAAATGATTATTTGTAATGCCATTACGGTAATAGATATTACTACAAACTCAAAACCTCCGTTTAAGTAACATTTCTAACAATTTTATAAGCTTTGCATATCCTTTTTCGGAACTTAAATGTTAAATGTTATAAATAGTAAGAAGTAAAAGAATTTTTAAATGTTAAGGAAACATCAATTTTCAAGCAGATATCAATAGATCTAATTTTATAATCACAAACAATTAATGACCCCTATTTTGTATTTCTCTTTAACACAAGAGATGATACATCACATTTTTCATACCATTATTTTATTTCTCTTTAAAATAACAAATGACACAATTCAATAACTCCTTTTATATATTTACATACTGTATTATTTTAAATGTTTTACATGAAATTTTTTTGAATTATAGAAAATAATTTTACTATTCTCATTTAATAAATTAAATATGAAAAATGCAAAATTATAAACAGTATTAAATAATATAACCATATTTAATACAAAAGTATAATTTACATATTCAAAGTTATATTTTTATAGTATACACACTTCGAAGTATTGCTGTTTATTAGGCATGATGTTTTAAAAGTTAAATTTAATCTGAA
>BMAW01016010.1:0-47534 GCA_019974015.1 Nephila pilipes
CATGCAGTACAACAAACGTGCAGTAATGAAATGTCTTCGAATAATTAGTCTTAGATTATAAACCCCAAAATACATGTACACAATCAAAAATATTCTTTGCGGTAATTATAAATGCATAAGCAAAATTGTAATATACATTATTATGCTCCTCATACAAATGCTTTCTTCGCTTTCTAATTAAAACCTAATAAAAATTTAAGAATTTTAGAATTGGTTCATTTCAGAATTGGTTCATGAATTTAAAATAAATTAGATTGAAAATGAAAAAATACAATTAAATGAAAAACAACTCAGTTTTAGATTTCGCTTGAATGTTGAAATCGATTACGAAACGGAGAAAAGAATCGAAGAACTACCTCTCAGAGCTCTCCATTTCTAATTCGGAATCATTTACCTTGATCTTTACCGTTCTTCGACCTGGTTTTCAAAGTCTATAACCTACCAATACAGGTCATCTAATTCAAAGGCCCGTTGTAACAGGTTTTTACTTCTGCAGAATAAGCGCTTTTGGAAGAGTTTCGCTCTAGTTCTCCTGGAAATGGTCGATCTAGTTCTTTCGTTCTTATTACGTTCTCGCTGCGGTGAGCACTATCAGGGCTCGTCCATGCGCTCGTTGTTTGGTGGCTATATTCGAAGAACTGTGGGGTTTGGGACAAAAGTATGTGACGCCTGCTCTGTTCATCGATAGAGAGATGCGTCAGCTAGAGGATAGGAGGTTTCGGCGAACATCGCTTGCTTCCAATACGAGGGCGGACCACCGAGGGAAAGGGAGGATTACTGCCACTATTTTTATATCTTCGGATTTCTCCGGAGCTGAGGTGGTGCATAGAATTCAGAACAGCAAAGAACAAGTTCCTGGCAGACCGATGACTTGGGTGTCCTTGCTCTTTTAGATAAATTGATTCCGAAAAACCGGTTGTTCTTTCGATCGCCATCTCTAGTTGTAGCCAAGGCACCCCCATCCCATTAGCAAACTACCACCTTTAGCGTGCTGAATATTATCTTGGGACCTTTCCCCAAGTCATGTTATAGCAAGAAAACCCATCTAGTTAATCCAAATTCTGTCTTTTTTCACCAAAGAAAATAAAACTAATTCATTAGCCAAACAATGAGAGTTCTACTTTTCCCAATACAGTCTTGCTTCTTTGTCGCACCGTTTCAGAAAATTTTTGCAAGCTAATTTTTGCTCTTTTGTGAACCCTCTCTGATTTGGGTTTTTTTCTGCATATGGTGCCGCAAAGAAATTATTACAAGTAAAATAATATAAGAAATTAAAAATTTTAATATCTTAATAGAAGATAATAGCAAAAAATAAGAAAACAAAATAAAAATTAATAATTAATAAAGAAAAATTAATTAATTTTAAAAATATTCACAAATATCATAAAAATTTATTCTATTTGATAATTTTTAAGATATTTAAATTGTTTTTTCTTATAAAATTAATAGGATATTCCTAAAAATCAAAATATTCAAATTACTATTCCAGGAATGTACCTTCTTTACTAGAAATTAAAAATGATTTTACTACCTACAACTTTTTAAACAAATATCTGAGTATCCACTTTTAAGAATATTATTATTTTTTTGTAATAAGTTTTAAAAAAATGGATAAAAATGTAAATAAGATTTTACATTTGAAAAACCTTTATGAGATCCTCAATATCCATAGAATTAAATAGATCTTCAAAATCGTATGCATAGATTGAGAAAAATCTTACATAATTAAAAATATAATTATTTTTGATAATTGCAGACTTGCTAAAAATATCGATAATGTTTTGCAATTAATTTTTTAAAATTTTACCAACTATTGAAATAGAAACATTATAAAAATTTATTAATGTGTAATTTTTTATAGGATTCTTATTGAATTTAGTGAAAAATATATGAGATTTGAGATATGATAACTGATTTTCTTATATATAGTAGTAATTATGTTCCATATATCTCTAACACTATTATTTATTTCAATAAAATAATTATTATTAAATAGATGTTTATCAGCCATATTAATATTGATTGTCTTGCACATGACAGTAAATTGCTAGGAACATTATTAGCATTAACCAATAATAAAATTACAGTCGCTTTCATTAGTATTAAAATCTAATTGTTAAATATCTTTACTAATACTATAGCTATATTTAATATCAATTTCTATGGGAAGAGCACATTACATGTCCAGTTAAGTAATAAAATTATCAAGATTTTCTTCGATTCGATACAATTGCAATTGTTAGAAATTAAGGACCCTAAATCCAGTAATCTTTTTCGGGATTGCTGTTATTTACACCACTGGCCAATAAAATTCCAACACCATCAAATAAAGCAAATGCAAAAAAGATATTTATTGTTCATAAACAGTATGGCATGAAGACTAAATGATTAAATTTGCAAGCAGTTTGAAGGTTTACAAGGGTGCGAAATTAGTAGAAACAGTTGCCGAATCTGGCAGCTAAACCGGTCTTTACCCTGTTAGGCATGGAATCGAACAAGGGTTGGATGACAGAAACGGGCAATTCATTCCATGCTGCTTCAAGTCTACGCCACTCCTCATCAACCGTATTAGGTGGAGATGGATGACCGGACAGACTCTCAGCAACCCATGATTAGATGTTTTCAATGGATGACAGATCTGGACACCGTGCAGGCCAGAGAAACAATCGAATACGCTGTGTATCAAAGAAGGTAAGAACGAGACATGTGGTCATGCATAATCTTGTTGGAAGATGATGGCGTTTGGTAGGCCTTGAAGATAGAGCACAACTATTAGACGTTAGATGTGAGATATGTATCAATCTGCTTTCAAATTACCGTCGATCCAAACTTGAGATGTGCGCGTCGTGTATCCAATGTCTGTCCAAACCATCACACTAGGTTCACGGTCTCTATGCCGATATCGAATGTAAGCAGGCAACGATCGGTCTCCTCAGAGCCTCCAAACACGTTTGCGGCCATCTGAATACAATTCGCAGAACCGGGAATATTGTGCTACTCCTGTATCCAACTTTGTCATTCGGCACATCAGAGTCGCCTTCTCTCTGTGTGTGTGTGTGTGCTGCATTATCAAGAGAAGCAGAAATAATGGTCTTTATGCTGACAGTCACCGCTGTTGCAAACGTCGTCACACCGTACGAGTGGATACTGGATGTGCTGCAAACATACCCGTTTTCCGACTGATGGTGCGTGATGTGGTTTATATGATTTTGCCGGGCTGACCTCATATTTTGTCTGTTATCTTAGGTGTTTATCACGGGAGGGCGTGGAGATTCTGCATGCCGTTCAGTATGAACTTCAACAACCCATCGATTTCATGTTCGTGTGTCAATGGTTGGATTCCGATCATTGCGACCGCCGATATCATGGAACGATAATCCTCACTCAACACTCTCGATAGGCAACGATATTGCCACTATCGAATTCTGACATTTGCTGGTAAGCATTTTTTCCTTCTTATTCGAGGCATAACACGATAGTCTGCAAACTCAGAACTTACAAAGCGCTTTCGGGATGAGAAATACACTTCACAACTTTTCTTTTACGCAGTACTTTAGATATCGTTTCTCTCTCCTCATCGTCTAAATGCGATGAAATCCTAATCATTTGCATATCATAACCTTTTCTTCCTTTCATGTGATTTTGATGTTCGTCAAATCATTTCTTCCTGATGTTGCAATTTTAATGGCCTGCAGTGTATTTATTTATTTATTATTTTTAACTTAAATTTACCTGTAATTACCTGTAAATTACCTTCATTTTTCAATTATTTATAATCTTTATGATCACAAATATCATTTATCAGCTTTAGTATTGTTAAAACTGTTAAAAAGAAAGGCAAACCATCTTTAAAATTTAATTTATAAACTTTTTTAATAGTAATATTTTTAATTTGATGAAATTTCGTATGCTCATTAAGAATATTATTAAATTTACATTTTTCATAAGATTTATTCTTCTATTGAACTGCACAAAATTCAGTTTTTTTGGAATTACTTTTTACTATCTCTCATATATATGTGTAATAATTAAAATTTAAATAATTAAAATATAAATTTCTCTTTTTCTTAATAATAAAAAGAAATTATTTAATACTTATAGTATTACAATCTTCTTCAAATCTGTAATTTATTCGAATAATCTTTTTACTAATTTAATCTTTATCTATGCTTTTTATTTTACTGTTTCTATCACTAGCACAATTCGTTTATAATGGAAATTACTAGGGGTGTTTTTAAATAAGTACCGCTTTTATTATGACAGCTACAGCCCTTCTGTCAACATTCCTCGCAGTTGTATTGAGTACCCACATCTGTTGGTTAATCACTGGCGCCAGTGTTCGTCCGTGTTCACGTTTGTTTGCTCGTATACAATGCTTCATACAAATGATAGACATTTTTATATATTTTTTCTTCAAAAGTTTTTTTGTAGAAATAGTTACTTTTTATTAACCTCTTGAGACTCTATGTCCATTCTATTAGACATTTTTATTTCACATGCAGAGAAAGAATTTACATTTTTATATCCTAAAATAAGACACTCCATTGTATTGAATAGTCCAGTGCTGCTATCTATTCAGCAAAACTTGAATTATATTTGTTGGAATCCTTGTTCCAGAAACAATTGAAAATAGCAAACAAGAAGAAAGCAAAAATTTAAAGTATGTCAGTATTGAAGTATGGTTGTATTGAAGTATTGTGAATTTAATTTTATTATACTTTTACATATATTTTTAAATTAAAAATAGCTATTATACAATTTTAAATGTATGAATAGTGAAATTATGTTGTATATTTAATCAGTAATATATGTTTCTACAAGACTAAGACCCAAAGTCATTATAATGGATTGGCCAAAAATTGTATTTTTCTTAAAAAAATGGCTATATATACTGTTTTATATTACTTTTTAAATGATTTATCTCAAATTAGGGGGAAATAGCTCAAATAATATGGTTTTGAGTCTTAAGAGTTTAAATCTGTAGTGTTAATTGTATCTAATTTTCATTATCAATTCGTTTTTTCCTAATTTTAATTACTGGTTGAAGTTTCTATACATATTGTAATTAAGTAATTTATTATTACTATATATACATGATTCTTATGTATTATTTGTATTCGTATATCTATTAAAATATATTATAAATATTCCATTTAAAAAAAACCTTATCTTCATATAATTTTAATGTAGTATTTTCAATGAAAAAATAAATATTAATTCTACTTTAATAAATGTTCGAGGAAAAATATTTATAATTTAATTTTTAAATATAAAAATGTTATTTGACCTCTATATCTTGGAAAAATGAAAGTGCTATACTTAGAAAAAACTTTATTGAATCGATTTCATCAAATGGAAAGGAAAGGTAGTTAGTTTTATATGCTAACAAATTTAGATATGTCTATATATTTTAGGACGTAGTATATCCGTCAAAAACATCAAAATATTATTTTACCACCCGTATATACAGAATGATTCAATTATCTTTCTGTAGTATCTTATGGAAAAGAATGTGATTATCTAATGTTGTGGTCATTCGGTCCAATCAAGATCCTATGAAAATCCTTTACAAAACAACATCCACTACGTTGCAGCAAAATAAATATTAAACATCTCACAAGATAGGCTCATGACTTATAGCAAGTAACTTGAGTCACTAACTGCCATTTTGGAGATATTTTATTGGCTACTGTTCAACGATGTTTTCTTTCCAGCTGTTGAAAATAAGATTATTTATCTTAAGTCTCAAGGTGATGGGAGGTCATATCATTTCTACATTTCTTAATCAATTCCACCACAAATGAATTTGTGTGTGTACGTTTTCAGGAAATATCTACATATTTAATACGGAACTATCATGTTTTTAGACTGAAGCATCCGCGAATTTGCAAATCATGCACTCCAAATTAGCATTCATTCATGCCTATTAGATATAATCGGTCATAGGACAGAATCATTTACGGATTTTATAGCTTGGAGCTCCCATTGAAGTGAAGTGCGAAATATTTCGAAACTATTTTTCCTTGTCAAACACATGCTCAGATAATTAATGTTACCTCTGAACAAAAAGCAAAATACCAAGATAAAGCGTTTTTGAAAAAGTAACACCAAACCATCAAAATACAGCATCTGTTTCTTACAGATGTATATATATATATATATATATATATATATATATACAAGTGGTGTTCAAATGAAAAGGTATGAGACATCGTAACAACGTAACCGTAAACATATTTGCCTATACCGCTATCGGAAAACGTAGGAAGACTTCTAGGGATATGATTGCAGTCTCTGGCGTGAATCGGAGCCTGCGCGAGAGCCCGCATGCGCTGGTGAGAGCAGATGCTCTTATACAAAGGTCGTTCAATTGACTCGGCAGTGCGTGTGAGGATACGATGGCGTTCACATTGCAAAATTCGACGAGACGAGTCGTTATGCGATTTCTGATAGCGGAAGGTGTTTGACCGGCCATTATTCATCACCGGATGGTGATCGTATCAGGGGAAGACTGTGTTTTCAACAAGTCAGAGAGAAAATGGAGTGCCCATTTTCATGCAGGCCGTGAGAGTTTGGTTGATTACCCAAGACAAGGCTAGGTAAACACAGTCATCCCGGCTGATCTCATCTACAAAGTGGCGACCTAGTGGGAATTTATCGGCGTGTTAAATGTTGGTAGTGAAGGTGCATGTCAGCATTGGAACAGTGTGGACAGTTGTTCAAGACAACTTGCATTATCGGAAGATGAGTGCGCAGGGGACTTAGAAGCAAATCACCGACCAGCAAAAAGAACTACATATGGAGCTTCAACACCTGTTTCGGTATCATGAAGACCCCCTTTCCTGGAAAGAATCGTCACAGGTAAAGAGAGCTGGTGTCATCCTTGCGAGACAGAGACAAAGCGAGACAGCTTGCAGTGTAAGTATGCGACATCACCTCTCCTTAAAATGTTCAAAGCCATGACGTCAGCATGTAATGTGTTACTCCTGATCTTTTTTGACGTGCAAGGTCCGCTACTTATTGAATTCCTCGAGCACAGAACCATTAACTTTGATGTGTACTGTGAGAAACTCCAAAGCCTACGCAGGTCCATAAAGAACAAAAAACTGTAGCTGCTCACTGAGGGTGTGGTTCTTTTTCATGATAACGTGCGTCTACACGTCTCCAAAGTCGAATACGCGGAAGTGGCCAAGTTCAAGTCGGAGCAGCTTGACGATCCACCCTACGCCCAGACATGTCGCCCTTCGATTTCCATATGCTTGTTTCCCTAAAAAACCATTTGAAAGGGAAGAGCTTCAATTCAGACCAAGAACTCAAGGACGCTATGAAGGACTGGGTCTCCTCACGTCCACAGGAATTCTAAGAACAAGGAATCCTTTATTTATTAAAGGAATCCTTTATTTTATTTTTTAATTTAATCAATGGGATCATTGTGCTCAAGCCTAGGTGTATATTGTGAATAAAGTCTTTATTTATACCCACAGTGTCGTGGGTATAATATTTCGTACCTTTTCAATTGAACACTTCTTGTATATATATATATCCCCAACTCTGTTTTTTATACGGTAGATACGTTCCGTAGAAAACCGTGCAAAAAATTCGTGTAAAAAATACATGCGACATATGGTAAATTTGGGATACGTTCCACAACTTAAAAAATCGTGTGAGATTAAAAAATATTTAAATATTTTCCTAAAAAACTGTGTAAAAAAGTCATAATGAAAAATACATATTACATATTTATAAAACAAAAGCAATTAATTTTTATTACAAAAAAATTAAAATTAGTGTAGAATGAAAACTTAATCAATAGGTTCTCACAACATATAAAAATTCAAATTGAAATTAGGAGTATAACTACTAACTAATAACTTTTCATCGCTTCTTGATAACAAGTGTACACGTTTATTAAGAACAGGATCAAAAATGCTATCATCAGTAGATGTGTCTGATATGTCTAGCACAACTGTCGGCTTTGATTCAAATGATGAATAAAGATTGTTATTAACGGCCTTTGTTGGTTTTCTTGTTGTTATAAAGTCTGTTATTAGCAGCTACTTTTTTTTTTTTTTTTGGTTTCTCAAGTTGATTCTTGATATCATGCTACACAAAACTTAAGATTACGTTGAAATTTTAATCCACGCTCTATGTCAGGATCATGAGAAAAAAATGTTCCATGCTTGTAGCAGATTTTAAGCCCTTGTGAATTAAATCAGCTGTTAATAGCAGAACTTCATCTTCGTCTTCGAGCTTATAGACATCTTTACTATCATAAATTCGATGAAATCGTCCTCAACCGAAGGGCTTTCAAGCATCAATTCTTCGATGTCAGTTGTTTTTAAATTATTAAAACCTTCGCCCCCATTTGCATTTTGTAGAATTATAATTTCAGAACACACAGCTAATTTTTGTACAAAACTTCCACTTTTTCCGGGTGCTGACAAAAAAATTTCCAACAAGCATTTACGGTTGATTGGCGCAATTGTTTGATGGAAAAAAAGCACATGTAATACAATCCATAATCGTAATCTTTCTCCATGCTTTCACAACAGTCAAATTTCTTTCTTCATCTGAGTATAAAATATATTTAAGCGTTTGCCTTATATAGTGCATTTTAAATGCTGCTATATTACCCGGAAAGAATGGCTAAATCAAGCATGTGGTATTAAGCGGTAAAAACAGCATTTGAATATTTTGAAAAAAAAAAATTTGGATTCGTGTTATTTCAAAATCGCGTAAAAAAAGACATGTAAAAAAGAGTTGGATATATATATATATACCAAAATTAATGAGTGTTACTTTATTTGAATTGGAAAACTTGTTATTATTATTCATTCACTAATATCATTTATTTTTACCATTTAATGTAATTGCTGTACATATTGAAAGATTGTGAACCCAAAACAATTTGACTCGAACGGAATATTATATATGTTTTGTGTTGGTAGAACCCTTAAGGATATCCCATATATTCTTCAAAAGCAATGGTTCGAGCTGCACCATGAAATTATTAAATATCATATCCTACGAAGTAATCTTGTCTTTGAGGCATTGGGCTTACACCAGGTATCTCTGATTTGTCCGTCCAAAGGGGAGGGGTATCTATATGTTAAGAACACTTTGGTTTCTAAATTCGACTTATTATTAGGAAAATAGCAATCCAGATACCACCAATTATTGCATGCGCTTACCTTTTTTTTGCATATGTTTTATTCAGTCACACACCTTAGTTGTCACATGTTACATTTTAATTTCACCCATTAACAATGGTATGCGAGTTATTTGACTAGAATCTATAGATTATATGCTTTACAATTTACAAGTCGGTTTGCATTAGTAACTACATTAACTCAATTCCTTTACAATTTTACAAAATATTGCTTTACTTAAAAAATTGTAAAATAAATCTTAAAATTAATACAAGGTTTATCCCAAAAATAATGAGAATAATTTTGCTGTGCATTTCTTATACATTTCCAAAGGAAAAAATTGGTGGCTGTTGATGAACTGTAGTTTCAATTACATATTTAAACTATCAGTAGATGGTTCGATTTGTGGGCATCCTCAGTGGCCTTACAGGGAGTCATTGCGTAAACACATCGTCACTCTCCTGATGAAAAATGTATTGAAAAACTGATATTCAGTAAAATTTTGTATTGAACTTGGTAAATGTGGTAGAAAAAAAATGGAAATGTTAAACAATGCTAATAGCAATGAAGTTTTATCACAAGTTTAGGTCTACAAGTGGTACCATGTGTATACGATAGGCCTATAGAATGTGGAAAACGACCTACGTGATGAACGACCATCAATTCAAAAACAGAGAGCAACGTTTATCTCGTGAAGAATGTTTTGAACTCATACCACCATTTATGTGTACGTTTAGTCGCGCTTATGATAGGACTGTCAAAAACGGCCATCCACTCCATTGTTACGGACGGATTGAAAATGCGTACACTCTGTGCGAAAATGCTGTCTAAAATTTTGATTCCTGACCCCAGAGACTTCCATGTGACGATTTCGGAGGAAATAGATCGTGTCACAAGTTACCTAAGATTTAAGAAACATGTAATAACCGGAGACGAAAGTTGGATGTTTCTATACGATCTGGAGACTAAACGACAAAGGGAGGAATGGCATACCCAAACTCAACTTGAACAAATTAGACTCGGATGAAGAAATCTCAAGTCAAATCCCTCCTGATTTTGCTCTTCAACTCTAGAAGAGTGATTCTGAAGGCATCTGGGCAAACAGTTAATTTACAATTTTACGTAAAAGTGATCAAACGCTGAAGGAAAAGAGTGAGCCACATCCGCTTAAAGATCATTGGCAGCTGGATAGCCTAACATGACAGCTGGATAGCCTCACATGGCGTTGATGATGACTGAGTACCTATCCCATGAAAACATCCCTGCTCTGCCGCATCCACTATACAGTCAAGACTTAGCTCCCTTCGATTTATTTTTGTTCCGGAAATTTAAGATGGAGTTAAAAGGACACCGATTCGGCACTGTCAAAATGTTCAGGAATCTATGATCTCAAATCTTTGAAACATCTCTCAAATGAGTTAGAATAGTGCTTTGAACAATGGAAGCACCACTGAACTCATTGTATTATTGGGCTCAAGGTTCAAACTTCAAAAATATTAGGCCTTTTTCATTGTTTATCCAATAACATAATTTTTCTTAAGAATTTTATTACTTTTGAGACAATACTTATAATTATTAATTTCATCGAATTGACATACACAATATTCTTCTTATTTTGCTTATTACATTTATTTTTTATCATTCAAGAACTTGCTACTCATTTTTGTAGATTGCGAGTCCAAAATAATTCAACTCACAATCAACAAGAGAATCATCTAGCGGCAGGAATCTAATTTCATCTCTATCTGGATCGATTGATTGTTTATTAACGTTACACTTAGAAGCAACATGGGGGCTATTGGCAACAGACTTCAAAATTTTGAACCTTGCTCAAGTGGCAAGAACGACACCTGAGCGGGGAGCTTCCATCTCCAAATATGTGCAACCTTCCAACGGGAATATTTGATGCCTCTACATATTTAACATGCATCAATCCTATTACACTGCGGGTCTTTTGTGGTGTCCCAGCTCACAACTCTACAGAAACAAATAAGGTTTTGAGATCACGACTAAATATGACCCCCAGGTTGCCTTGGAAATTTTAATCATTTCCCCAATTTTTAATATACTTAATTTCCCTTAGGATTTCACATAATCCACACGCTTTGAAAAATAACTACAAAATCTCAGATAAGTGAAAGAATATAATTTTCTAGCTAGAACTGATCAGAGATTTTATAAAATGGGTAGAAGTTATTGAACAAAAAGAATAATGATGTTTTTTTTAAATAATACTTTAAAATAAAAATAAAAAAAATTTACTGCACAATGTTAAAAGAAACATGTATTCAAAACTTTGAGAATGGATGTACAACCTTCAAACATACATTACGATTGAATATTTTTGGCATTTTCCCCAAAATTCTGACGATTACTACATTTTCTGATTATCTCAATGTTGGTGAATTTAGAAATATGAGCGCTCAGATTATTTCTTCTTCACGAGCTTCATTCCAAAGAAGCGAGTGGATACAATAACTTTGCCTATAACTGAAAAATATTTTCATTATCAGGATTATGAGGATATAGTCCTTTAAGAAATTAATCTCTTCACTATAAAGTCTTATAGATGCATATAAAATCGTGATTTTAATCATTTATAATAATAATTACTAATTATTCATTATTTAGTTTTATTTAATAGTAATTTCATCTATTGATAATTTGAGACTGAAGAACTTTATCCTGTGAGGCTTTCAAATTTAATCAATTTCGTTTCCACAGTTATTGCTTTTTTAAAAGGTAATCTGTTCAGGATATGTACTATATTCAACTTCTTAACATTCATTCCTAATCGTTGCAAGTTTGTCGTTAGAGCTAGGATCTCAAGTCCCTTTGTTATTTATAATATATAATTAGTTAAGAATTGGATATTTTAAAACGTGTCTATATAACCTTTTGAAACGATTATGAAAAATGGTTGGTTATATTATTTGGTATCATCATATTGTAGAACAATCTGATCTACACTCGCACCATGCCATGTAAGATTCCTGAATTTCCTTTGCTGCTGCTGCTCTTCACTTTGACACATTGGCCATATAGCTATGTAACTGGATCAAAGCAGTCCTGTCAATATATGGTAATTATATTCAAACATAGCACTTTGAATTAATATCACAGTTACTCAATTCATTTTAATGAAATGATCATTTCGTGTTTCTTGGCTGAAAATGATTCCACTAATGTGGTTCTGGTGCTATGTATATTGAACAAATTAAATCAATTGACTTTTACTCTAAGATTATTTGTGTAACAACTTACTTCTCAAATCCACTATTCCTGCCTAGTGAAATAATGTGGTCTAAGACTAACTGGATATTATTTTTCTAGGAGACAGAAGATCCAGTTTAAATATTAACTTTATTGCTTAACTAAAGCAAGGTTCGTGACCCAAATTCTTTTCTGCGATTCAAGCATGATGTGAATTAAGGAGTGTATTTTATTAGGAAACTAATTCATCAAAACAACTATCATGTTATTATACAATGAGATTGGTATCTTATTATCACAGAATGTTTTATCTTTGCTTGTTTTATATTTATTGTTTTAAACCAACAGTAAATGTAACTTGAGGAATGTTGAATATATATTTAATTAAGGAATTAATAATATATTCTACATTTAATTCTATCAATACTATCACTATGATAAAATCAATGAGGAATGGTAAAATAAATTGTAATTATAGGTTTTTGTTTTCGTATATGCTTTTTCAAACCTTTTACTTCGATCCATATATACTTATCTTCAAAAAAGTAAATTGCAATTGTCAGAACTAAATAATATTTGGAAGTAATTTAATACCCAAAAACACGAAGAGATGATTAAAAATTGAGCATGAAAACAATTATTGGTCAAAATACAAAATAATTATAATAGAATGTTGGGCCGTCGTTATTTCTAACGTACTATTATTCTGCGGCCTTTTTCGGTATGGAGTTTCTCTTCTACAGGATTATACTGAATGTGCATCATTGTTTGCTAAATGTTTGAACTTGAGGTGCGCTAACGGTATAATTCTTCTATTTTTCTTATTTGTAGTCCGTGTAGTTTTCTCTGAACTTACTTGTAAGCGATAACTTACGTGTACCCAATTCCTCCAGGATCGTGAATCTGTAACAAATGAGCCACCTATATGATGAGCAATTCGTTGGAATGATCATCCTCTCTCCAGCAGTCCTACGATATGATGGCTTGTCAATGCACATTCTGAACTTCAAAGCGACAAATTAAACTCAAACACTCTACTTAAAATCAAAATCACGCACTTTGGGAGACCTTTTTAAAGGTGTTTGCTGAAACCATAAGCTCAAACGCGGCAGACACTTTTATCATTTACATATGTAGCACAGATGAAACAATTTCTTAATTTGCATTTACGTCGATTGTTTCCTTCTGGGGTAACTTTGACGATGAGTGTAAAAATTTAGTTCTCGTCGAATCTTTTCATTATCATATGAGAAAGTAACAATATGTTTAATTTAGAAGGTTAGTGTAAAATGGATTAAAACAATTGTTCGAAATTAATCCCTATGCAATTCTATTATAATTACATGTAAAATATTGCAATGCCCCTTACCTTTCTGCTGGGAAGCTACTTGCACTCGATTTCATTCCTTCCAGCTTCCAATTGTTCCTGAAAAGCATGCGAGGAAGTTTTAAGTAATATGTCAAGGATCTAAATGTGTAGAACACAGTTTAAAATTTCGTAAAACTCTCAATTCAGGTTTTGTTAAAGGGAAAACTTTAAAAATACATAATTTAAGAACAGAAACAGAAACTATTTTGAAAGCTTCAGCACATGAAATGCGCTTTTTCGAAAAGAAGTTTATATGAATTTGTCTGAGTAATTTAAAAATTCGTTGGTATTTTTCATGCATAGCAAAGTTGAAACTACTTTGTTTCTTACACTAATATTTATATTTGTTGTAGAGCATTTTCTAGACCAGTAGTCTTAATCTTAAGTTTAAACTTAATAAGGAACAATATTTTTATTTTATTTTTGAAAAAATATATATCATTAATTGTTTCGATAAATTAATCCAGAATGCCCAATAAAATCTCATTTTTTACTATGTAACTGAAAACAATTCTGTGTCCTGTAAAATCCTTCTTCAACTATCTTAATTTCCTGGTTTCGATGAGTCCGTGAAAGGTGTGAGGAGAAGCAGCACAATCATTTGTTTCTGAACATAAAAACTAAAACTTTCATTTAAAAAAACAATATTAAAATTATCTCTAGTTTAAGTATTTATTTTACAGAGAGTTTCGTAAACACACAAATGAATAGATCTTAAGATATCTTAAAACGCTTTTGTAACTTAAATTATAATGCTAAAGTATACAAGTAAGTAAGACCGAACTGCAACATTTAAAAAAAAAATTAAATCATCTTCAGTTTGGTGTACTCTTCACATAAATATTTTTATTTGTCTTAAGTAATAAGCAAATATATTATCATATTATTAATATCCTGTTTGAGTTATATTGATACAAGAATGTATGAAATACATGCTGCAATGCTGGTACTTCAATTAAATAAGTATTATTGTAAAAACTTTAAAAAAAATTTAGAGTTTTAATTTTAGAGTTAAAATTTAGAGTTTTTAAAAATCAAGTTTGAACTTTCGAACGTTTATGAACAATTAATGAGAAAGAATGCATTACAGAAAAAGGATGTATTATAGTATTTTTTTTTTTTTTTTATTTTAAACATATTTTTTGGCATAAAATTTTTTTTTCCAAAAAAATTTTATGCCTTGAAATATGTTTCAAATATCAATGAACAGATTTTGTGACGATGGAAAGAAAACATGTTGCCATTTGGTCTTTTCAGAGAACTCAGAAGTTTTCATGTACGAGGCATGTTTTTTAAGTAAGTACCGTTTTGCGATTCCGCCGCCGCAGCGCTCCGGTCGGCGTTCCGCGCATGCTCGCTGGTTACCTACATCTCTTGTCTACGCACTGACGCCATTACAGTCTGATTCTTCATTGTATACGTTTTTTACTGAGTGTTTAAGATGCCTCCGACAATCGTGAGTCCCGCTGATTGTGAAGTACGGGCTGTTATACGATTTCTTAGTGCTAAAGGCGTAAAACCGATCGATATTCATCGTGAGATCTGTGAAGTTTACGGACAAAACATTATAAGTGATGGAATGGTAAGGAAATGGGTGAGAGATTTAAAGATGGCCGCACAAATGTGCATGATGAAGAACGGAGTGGGCGTCCTTCGGTCGTTAATGAAGATTTGGTGCAGAAAATGGACGAAAAGGTGAGAGAAAACAGACACTTTACAATTTCATCATTGTCCGACTGCTTTCCTCAATGTTCTCGTAGTGGTTTGTATCGCATTGTGACCGAGAACTTGAATTACCGGAAATTTTGTTCACGTTGGGTTCCAAAAATGTTGACGGATTTGCACAAAACCCAACGTTTAGGCAGTGCATTGACTTTCCTTGAGCGGTACCGCAATGAAGGTGAAGATTTTTTAGACCAAATTGTTACTGGTGACGAAACATGGGTGGCCTACGTCACACCAGAATCGAAACAACAATCCATGGAATGGCGACATTCATCATCACCCAAAAGAGTGAAGTTTAAGCAAACAATTTCTGCCCGGAAAATCATGTGCACAGTTTTTTGGGACAGAAAAGGAGTATTGCTAGTGGAGTTTCTGCCTCGTAATGAGACAATCAATGCAGCGTCTTATTGTGAGACATTGAACAATCTGCGTCTTGCAATCCAGAACAAAAGACGTGGCAAGTTGAGTAAGGGTATCGTTTTGCTGCATGATTTGCCCGTCCACATGTGGCAAATCGGACCAAAGATCTCATCAAATCTTTTAAATGGGAAACTCTAGATCATCCTCCATACAGCCCTGATCTGGCGCCCAGCGACTACCATTTGTTCATGCACTTGAAGAAACACCTGGGCGGTCAGCGTCTTCAAGACGATAACGAAGTGAAAACATTTGTGATACAGTGGTTAACAAGTCAGGCGGCAGAATTTTATTCAAAAACTGGTATTCAAAAGGAGGGTATTCAAAAACTGGTGCCACGTTATGACAAGTGCCTCAATATTCACGGAAATTATGTAGAAAAGTAGATTAAGGTACAGGCTTTCATGTAAAAATAAAATTATTGCGATATCTTTGCACGTCTTGTTTTAATTTCAAAACGGTACTTACTTAAAAAACATGCCTCGTATGTTTTATTATCCAACTTTAATATATTAAGCAGATACTTGATTTCGATTTTAAGATACTCAGCAGTCGTACAAGTATCAAGTTGCCTATTAGGAAGAGAACCTTTGTGCCAATCGATGCTTTGTCTAACGTTGTTGTTCTAAAGGCTACATTTGAAAATCGCATTCGTGTTGGGGCAATTAGTGACAGAATCACTAGCAAGAGAAAAATCTTATTGTTCCTCACACTTCATCATGTAACTTACAGATCTATCAGAATATTCCATGCAGTTATCTTTGGTGGATTCGAAATAATTACACTTGGAAAGAAAGTGTTTGCTTCAGCATATTGTTTCATATTTTCTAGAAGTTTCCCAAGATCATGACTTAAATCAACTCTAAAAATAATATAAATGGCTGTCTTATTTGAATGCTGTTATTTTCTTGATTTTCCTCAATATTTGAACAAAGTACATGCGTGCCTTATTTCATAATATGGCGTTATTTCATGGATAGATGTACTTTTTTAAAGTTCTTACATGCCACAGTAAATACATTAAAATTATAGAAACGCGTCATTTTCAGAAGAACCTCCCTTTGAAATGATTTCATTAACTAACGGCATTTTTTATTCAATTAAAACTAATTAGCAGAGAAAAATAAATGTTGTAAATTCTAACGATGTGGAATGTAACATATGTGTTTATAATGAAAAACCTTCTTATTTATGTATCGTCATTTTTACTGTCCTCTCAATCAGGAGGAAACAATACAAAATTCCATATCATTCAATTTATCCAATGATATAACTGATTGAAAGGAAATACAATTGAATATAATGCTAAATTATGCCTGACAGAAATTGAAACAGGTATTTTATTAGTACGAAATGCATTATTAGACGTATTCCCACAGCAAAATATTCTACTTATTCCAAGTATAAACTGATTTCAAAATATTTACATGTTAGAAAAATAAAAGCCCATGTGAGTGTAATACACTCATTGCCATAAAAATTTGCGCATCAAGTAAGATTTGTTACCAAACTTGTAAGTAAGGTTTGTTACCAAACTTGGCATGAAGATGTCACGCAGATATGTAAGTGATTAGAAATGAATAGATTGCGTAATGCCACCAGATGGTGTTGAACTTCTTTCTCCTTGGATTATAAAACAGGTAAGCGTGTATTTAATATGATGCAGAGGGATGCTTTTTAACTAGAGATGCTATTACACCGCCATCAGAGACAATATGAGCAGCTGTAAGAGTTCGAGAGAGAAAGAATCATAAGGATGATGGAAACCGGGTGGTCAGTTCGGCGAGTAGCTCGCCACTTAGGCCGTTCTGTGCGGAGGTGTTGGGATCAGTGGATAAGAGAGAGGTCTTTTATACGGCAACCGGGCTCAGGGCACCCTCGACAAATCAATAGTCACATCATACGACATCAAGAACTTCGTCCCATTATACGACACGTGCGCATAGCACCAACTGTCTCATTGTCCACCACACAGGATCACTGCACTACGAGGATTGCTTCACTACGAGCCTCTGTGTCAGTCCGTACCATCGCAGGGCACCTGGTAGAAGGATATCTGCTATCGCGGCGCCCTTTAAGAGTAGAGTTCTTGACACCCACTCATAGTTGCCTCCGTTTGGAGTGGTGTATGCTCGAAGGGATTGGACTGCAACCGAATGGAATCAGGTCGTCTTTAGCAACGAATCCAGATTCAATTTGGGCAATAATGACAATCATGTACGTGTGTGGAGACCCCGTGGAAAACATCTCAATCCAGCCTACGCTGTACAGCGAAGCTCCCATACCGCTCCTATAATTGGTGTGATGGTATGGGGTACCATCGCATAACACACCCGTTCACCCCGGCACCGTGATAGCCCAGAGGTATGTTCGTGACATTCTTCAGCCACATGTGTTGCCACTCGTGATAGGGTTCTCAGAAGCCATTTTTCAACTGGACAATGCTCGCACACACACGGCGTAAGATTCACAGAACTGCCTCCGCTACATTTCCTCCCTTCCCTGACCTCGATCTGTATCTACCACCTCTTTGATTTAGCTACTCGATCAGCATATATCAACAAAATTTAAAATAAACTACTTAAAGCAAACGTTTAAATATATTTTAGACTCAGCGGATGAAAGAAATTTGACTGTTGTGGAAGCACAGAGAAAGTTTACGATTATAGATTGTATTACATATGTTTATTTTGCCATCAAACAGTTGCACTAATCTACCTTAAATGGTTGTTGGAAAATAATTTGTCAGAACACGGAAAAAGTGGAAGTTTCTTTGTACAAAAATTAACTATGTATTCTGAAATTATTATTCTATGAAATGCAATTGGTGGCGAAGGGCTTAATAATATGCAAATGGCTGACCTCGAAGAATTGATGCTAGAGAGCCCTTCGGTTGAGGACGATTTCATCAAATTTATGATAGTTTATGATAATAAGGAAGTCTATTAGCTCGAAGTCGAAGATGAAGTTCATCTATTAACAGCTGATTTAATTCTCGAGGGCTTGAAATCTGCTACAAATATGGAACATTTCTTACTCATGACCCTGACATAGAGCGTTCATTAAAATTTTAACGTAATCTTAAGTTTTCTATAGCAGGATATCAAGAATTATCTAAACAACTTGAGAAACAAAAGAAAACAAAAAAAAATAGCCACTAATAACAGACTTGGTAATAACAAAAAATCCTTCAGAGCCCGTTAACACAAAACGAAATTCTTCATTTGAATTAAAGTCGACAGTTGTGCTAAACATATCTGACACATCTACTAATGATAGCATTTTTGATCCTGTTCGTAATAAACGTGCACACTTGTTATCAAGTAGCGAGGAATAGTTGTTAGTTAGTACTTTTATTCCATATTTCAATTTGAATTCTTATACGTAATTTGTACCTATAAATTGAATTTCCACTGTACACCAATTTAAATTTCTTTTGTAATAAAAATGAACTGTTTTTGTTTTATAAATATGTAACATCGATTTCATTATTGCTTTTTTTGCACTTTTTTTGAAATTTCTTTATCTTACACAACTTCTTAAGGTTCGGGAACATTTCTCCAAATTTATTACATGTTGCATGTATTTTTACACGAATTTTTTGCACGGTTTTCTGAGGAACATATCTACTGTGTGAAAAAATAGTTGGGTGTATATTAAATGTACTCTGAAAAACATTAAATTGGGTATGAACAAAATCTAACACTCTTTTAGGACTTATAAATGCAATCAGAGACGAATGTTATTTAAATTCCAAAAATGAAGTTATTCTATTCCAAGAACTATTTCATGGTTAAGGCAGCCTAGTGGTCTTAGTTTGTCAGAAACTCGCGACCGGAGTGGTTTCTGTAGAGTCATGGGATAGAGCCCTGATGCCACAAAACCCCGTTCGTGGTAGCGAGGTTGATACAAGTTAAATTTGTCGAGGCATCGAGTTTTCTCGTTGGAGTAATGTGCAAATTTGGAGAGGAAAGTTCCCTGCTCAGATGCCGTTCTCATCACTTGATCAAGGTTCAAAATTACGAGATCTGTCGTCAATAGTCCTCGTGTTGCGACGTTAAAAATCAAGAAATGAATCCAGAAGTATTTCCTAAATGTCTGCCTCTTGATTCAAAATGTGACTTTGAATGAATAGGAACATACAAAAAATTAACATACATGTTTTAAACTTTGTTTTTTTCAGAACGGAAAGCCATTCAAACGCTCGTTTATAGATAATAACTTAATTTCGCGAATTAGGGTTTTATGTTATATTGAATGAAACAAAATTTCCGTTTCTCAGATGCAAAATAATTTGAAAATTAGTTTTTGTTTTATGTATCTCCGTTTAAAAAATGAGCATTATATAACATTATATATTATTCTAAAATTTTATTCTGTATATTATCTGTTGTTAAACATTTTTTTTAATTTAATGGAAACATTTTATCTTATGTTTGGCACAATAAGATGGGTTCAATATCATCAGTCCTGTACAACCAACGAACCTAAACATCTTTTAAATTGTATAGGGAAAATATAATAACTTTACCTAACATCTCGTATATGATTTCATGAAGAATTTCGAAGGTTTATCCTTCGACTACAAAATGTTGATTAAATCACTACACGAAAACATTACAGGCATTTATTGAAATGGAATTTGTACTTATTTACAATACCTAAATACTTAATAAATCAACAGTACCTAAGCTCTAAAACAATTATCTGGTTTCTGTTTTTCTGGATATTCATGGAATAACATCTTTGTTGGTTTCAAAGTACAGAATGATCAAAATTGTCAGTCGGTTATTTTTAAAGTTCACTTAAGTCTACAGGTAAACATACAGTGAAATCAAAATCATTACAATTCAAGAACAGATTGTCATGCATATGTTTCCAATGCAGAAATAATCTCTCAATCTATGATATATAGGGAGAGATAATTATTATTGAAACTGTCGTATTAAGTAAAGATATCTAAGTAAAAGTAAAATATTAGACTGAACTATTTATAATCACGAATAAAGTACGAACGTAAAAAAAAAGCAATCTGCTTCGGACAAATTCTTTTATTCCATTCACTAAACATGACAGACATCTACATTTTTATACACAGTTGCCACTCAAGATTAACATAAAGATTTAGGAAGTACATTGAGCGAATCCGAAAGATTATACATTTAACGAATCTTTAATATTATATGTTGAACGAATCCTAACATCCTCCCCACCCTGATCAATCTCTAGAGGGATGATCTCTAGAGGGGTACAGGACGAGTGATGTCTTTTCCACCTGTACGTAGAATGCACAATCTAATTTTTCCATCCCTGCCTTCAATCAGTTTTTTAATGCGAGCCTTTTTCCATACGTGTCTTGGGCGGACATCTTCTTGCAACAAAACAATGTCTCCGAGTTGGAAGTTCACAGAGCTTTGATGGTCATTGACATGGTGAAAGGAACGTAATTGTAAAAGATATTCATTGGACCATCTTTTCCAAAAATTGTCTAGCATATCCTGCTGTTTTTTATACAATTGTATAAGTTTAGCGTCGTTATTTTCTGGATTTGTTGGTATAGTGGTCAATTTTCTGCCAGTCAAAAAGTGAGCTGGTGTCAGAGCTTCTATGTTATCATCACTTCCCTCTTCAAATACTAATGGTCTGCTGTTAAGTGCGGCTTCTATACCAATCATTACTGTAGATAGACCTTCTATATCCAACAAAGCATGGCCAATAGCTTTCCGAAGACATCTCTTTGTTAGGCCAATCAAACGTTCCCACCAGCCTCCTCACCAAGCCGCACGTGGTACAATAAATTTCCAATGTATGCCATTATGAGCATAAAATTGTTGGATTTTTCCTGAAGTGATAACTTTCCACAGATGTATCAGTTCTTTATTTGCAGCATGGAAGGTGGTAGCATTATCTGTATAGATTGTACATGGGAGTCCTCTTCGACCAACAAATCGTTGTAAAGCCAAAAGAAATTTGTCAGTGCTCAAGTCGGAAACAAGTTCCAAGTGTAAAGCTCTAGTAGTAGTAGTAGCACATGTAAATAGAGCAATGTATGCTGTGTCTGAGGGACTCTTGTTTCGCACATATAAAGGTCCAGCAAAGTTGATACCAGTGGTAGAAAATGGAACACTTGGTGTGACTCTTTCAGAAGGAAGGGGACCTTCGATTTGATTTCCACATTTCAATTTTGAGAGTTTGCAGGGTAGGCATTGATGAAGTACTTTCTTTATAGCTTGGCGTCCTCGCAAAATCCAGAAATCTGAACGCAATTCAGAAAGAACGATTCTAGTTCCCAAGTGATGAGACAAACACGAGTACTTTTTATCAGCAGTAGTACAAATGGGTGGTTTCCTTCAAGAAGCAAAGGATGTCGTACATCAGTTGATAAAGGAGCGAATTGCAATCTACCACCAAGTCTTATCTGATTGTTCTTTAGGAAGGGATTGAAGCGTGCAATCTTTGATGTTTTAGGTAAAGGACAGTTGTTTTTGAGAGCTTCCATTTCAACGTGAAAGCACTGTTGTTGTACGTTGTGGATCCAATAATCTTTAGCCTTCTGTAATTCTTCTGCTGTCAATTCAAATTGAAAACGTAGTTCATTTCTGCAATTGTGCAAAAAACGTAAGATCCAGGCTGTTACACGAAGAAGTTTTGTGTAGGAACTGTAATGCGTAATGTCAATAACAGGATTAGTAGTTACTACATAAAGTGACTGCGTTAAGGGCTTACGTGCTTCGTTGTCAGTTTTCAGTTGTTCATACGATGACAAATCTTCTGTTGGCCAGAGAGAGGGTTCTTGTGTCAACCAATCCGGACCATACCACCAGTTCTTCAAATTTGATAGTTTTGAAGGCAAAATACCTTGACTTAGGTGATCTGCAGGGTTTTGTGTCCCAGGACAATAACGCCATTGGGCTGGACTAGTATATTGAAGTATTTCCGTTGCCCTATTACACACAAATGTTTTCCATTTATTGGGGTTGCTACGAATCCAACTTAATGTGATTTTGGAATTTGTCCATAATGTTGCAGCAGATGGTTGTATATCAACCTCCTTACAGAAATATTTTAGCAGTCGAGTTCCCATTAAAGCAGCTAAGAGTTCTATGCGAGGAAGAGTAACTTTTTTGATAGGTGCTAGTCTGTTTCGACTGCAGACTATATGAACATTTGATTGAGAAGTAACTATGTAGAGGGCTGAACCATATGCACGTTCAGATGCATCACAAAACACATGTACAGAATATGGAGTGTGAGAAGAAATTCCAATGTAGCGAGAAATTTTGATAGAGCAAATATCGTCAAGTTGCTTCACTGCAGCATACCACATGGTTGATAAGTTTGTTGGTAGTAATTCATCCCACTTGATACCAAGAATCCATGTATCTTGAAATAAGATTTTTCCTATGATTGTAAATGGTGAAAATAGTCCTAATGGATCATAGCAGCTAGCGATGCAACGTAGTAACCATCGTTTTGTAAGTGGTTTGCCTCCAGCAACACAGAAAGATGTCTTGAAGGCATTACCCAAAGTATCATCATTTGTATCCCAGTCAATACCCAATACAGCTGTTGTAGATTTGTGAAATTTTGATAAAATTTCTTCATCTCTAGCACTCATTCTTCTTTTTTGTATGTCTTGTATTCCTATGGAGTCTAATTCCCAGAAACAACGTACTTGATCATTTAAACAATCATTGGAAACTTGCACAGAAAACTGATGAACAAATGTATTATCCGCGATTGTAGTATGTGTTCTTGATCCACTAAGAATCCATCCTAACATTGAGGGTACCATAACAAAAGAATCTGAGAGCTTTATTGGGGATTCTGCTGTAACAATTTGCCAATAATAATCGCCACCAATAAGCAGTTCAATGGGCAATGAAGAATTATCAGGGGGATCAGCAAGTTTGAATTTATTCTTATGAGCAAATTTACTTATTTCTAGTGTAGCAGCTGGATGTGTAGTGTATGAGTTGTTGCTTTCAAAAGCTGTGATCAAAATTGATTGCTTACTCCACAATCCTGAAAGTGTCAGCTGAACACATCGACGTTGTTCTTGTGTAAAAGAAGATTCAAAAGCTTGAACCCTAAGAGAACTTGAATTAATAACATTAAGTTTGAGTTTGTCAATGAGTTTTACATCGACAAAACTTGCTTGGCTCCCTCCATCTAAAATGCAACGTGTTAATTTAGTAATGCCTGTGGGGCCAGTAACATACAAGCAAGCAGTTTGTAAATGTGTAAAAATTGTTCTTGGTATGTTTATATGATTTACTTCAGTATTGGTTATTAGCAGTTGAGTGTTACGGGGTGAACAAATGGAAACAGGATGTTGCTTTTTGCATTTAATACATCGTGCAGTGCTTTTACGAGGGCAGTTTGTAATTCTATGTCCACGGTTAGTACATAAAAAGCAACGATTAGAATTTTTAAGTTTTTGAACACGTGTTTTAAAATCTGTTACAGTTTCACAATTCTGAGGCCAATGCCCTGATGTATTACAAAAAGCACAAAAGGGTGAAATTTTCTTATTTTTGTTTACTAATTTTAAATCTATATTAAAATTTTCTACTGAAGATTTTAAAATGTTATCAGGAAAAAGAGTACGTCTAATTTTCTGTGCTTCAACTGAACCTTCAACTTCTTCAGCTAAGAGTTGCATCAATCTAGTAATATTTCCTTCAGCCAATTTCTCACGCTTAGCATATATAATCCAACGACAACAGATTTCTGTAGGAAATGCTGGGATAATATTTGGAGCTAAAATTCTTCCATATGCTTCAGTATTTTCGCCAAGAGCATTTAGAGCCAGTAACCTTCTGTTACATTCAATGTAAAGATCATTTAGTTCCATAGGAGATGGGTCTTGAACTGGTTTCAAATTTTCCAAGTAATCTAAATGTGACTGAATTATTCTATCTTTATTACCGTATTTATCTTCTAACAATTTTTTTGTAGTTTCATAAGTATCACCTATGACACTTATCCCATCTACTAGTCTTTTAGCTTCACCATCTAAGTAACCTCTTAAAAAAACATGTTTGTCAACAAGTGAAAGGCTAGCGTTAGAGTCAATACAAGAATTAAATCTTTCCCAAAAAGTTGGAAATTCTTCAATACCGCCAAAAAACGTGTTAATTTTAATTGTTGGCAATTTTACTGACGTATTTATACTTGATGGTGGTGAAAATTCTGAAGAAGAAACATTAATATTTGCACTCACCTTCCGCTTAGTATTAAAAATCGCCAACTTGGCGGTATCAAAATATTTTTCACAATCAACAGTATCCCGCTCGTAATCCTCGTCGTTAAGTAAATCGTGAATAGTCTCATTCATAAGTTTCAAATCTTGTAAAGTATCCTCTAAAAGTTCAACATCGAAAACTTTATCTATTCCGTCTACGTCATTTAACTTTCCAGTTAAGCGAGTAACCTTGGAACGAAGAGTAGATCGTTTGCGTTGTAATTTGTTTACGTTTTCGTCTGTCGCCATGTTTATAGTTGTTCGTACTTGCTTGCGTAGTAAAAAGTTCGCATCACCGGTTATATTTCGGCACCATATTGAAACTGTCGTATTAAGTAAAGATATCTAAGTATAAGTAAAATATTAGACTGAACTATTTATAATCACGAATAAAGTACGAACGTAAAAAACAAGCAATCTGCTTCGGACAAATTCTTTTATTCCATTCACTAAACATGACAGACATCTACATTTTTATACACAGTTGCCACTCAAGATTAACATAAAGATTTAGGAAGTACATTGAGCGAATCCGAAAGATTATACATTTAACGAATCTTTAATATTATATGTTGAACGAATCCTAACAATTATCATCTAGAGAGTTAATTATCATCTAGTTGAAAAAACAACAATTCATCGTTTTCTTTTTTCATTTGAATCACCTCAATTTAAAAAAATGGTAAATTATACTCTTTCATCGGTCATTATTGAACGCATTTTGAGTTCAAATATAAGTAGCATTGTGTTTAACATTAAGTTTAAAGTGGATATAATTACTTTATATTTAAGATAGATAATATTAGTTGTAGAAGTACGTAACTATAATACACAAAACCTGTGTGATTGCTTATAAACTTCATACTGAGAAGCAACAAGGACCTCGTAACTTTGAACCTCAGTAAAGGGACAAGGATGACACCTGAGCTGGCACCTCCCCCTCGAAACATCCACACTATACCAACAGGAGGTCTTTAAGTCATATTAGGTAAAACGCACTTCAGCTCCTACTAGACATTGGGTCTTCAGTTGTATCACGGTTCGAATACACAACTCGATGAAAACCGTCGGCCTTGAGTCCGCAACCTAATACCGCTGGCTATCGTGGCCACACACAAAACCTACATGAGGAGCTAAAAACAGTGTTAAGTCATTTTTTAGGAAAGTTGTTTACTTATTTTAATGTATATTGCACAATTCTTATGAAGTCTTTTGCAGAATTATTTGTAAATCTCACAAAAAATGAATTCTCTCAAAGAAATGCGAATAAAGATATCAAAAATGTTTGATGAAACATTTTAAATATAAGTCTTCACATACAAAGATTAAATTTTAAAAAGTAGACTCTATATTTTTTCCCTTTCTCATGCATTAAGCAAAATCCTCTACTATTGGCAAATTTCTCTTAAAGTCAACTCAAAAAGAGGATAGCAGAATGAAATCTCAAATTTTCCTTGCCAGATAACATGTAGGAGACCTACTTTAAAATCTTAAAGTAGGTACACATTAAAAGTAAAGTCTTTTTAAGGTTAGTTCTAAACTAAAAGCATTTTCAATTAATGACTTTCTACTACGACGTTTCAAGAGAGATTCAATATTAAATGCTTTCATATACTGCAAGAATGTTGAATAAATTTAAGAAAAAGAAGAATATATAAGGTATTTTTGTGTCGTTTTAATGAATATCCAAATTATATTGTTCATCAAATTGTTTTCATCATATCTTTTTCTCTCCCTTAAAATTAAACGAAAAAAAATGTGGAGGTAAAAATGCTGAAATATCAAACTTCTTTTCATTCATAGATTACTTTTTTTCTCACAAACTTTACCCGTGGGTCTATTAAAAAATGGGTAAAATTACCCATTTTTTACTAAACCAAACCCGTGATCTTACTAAAAATCGTTTAATGTGTTTTAATGTTTAAATGTGTTCGTAAAATTATTAATTATACTCTTGTTATGATTTACGATCAATTTAATGATATGGTGAATGCGATAAATGTTTAAAACGGATCATGTTATAAGTTTAATGTAATTTACTTGTACCATAATTAATTGCACTATAATTTTTTTAAAAAAAAATACTAAGTAGTTAATAATAATAAAATAAGTAATTCTTTTTCCGATTATAGATATTGCCTTTTTTTCGAGTAGACAGAGATTTTGGTCTTGTTTTTATTACAGCTATATTAGCTGGAAAAATATATTTACTAAGATTAATCTTATTTTTTTTAACAGATGAAGACATTGATGAAGAATGTTTCGTCTTATTAGATATGAGACGTTGAAGACTCCATTTCCTAAAGCTAGCCCTCAGTTGAAATTTAAAAAATATCTTACTTCTTTTATTCAAACTACTAATTTTTCTTCTGAACCTATTTCCGATTCTAATGCCTCTCTTTGTAATGCCGATGTCTTTTTTTCTAACCCTATTGCTGTTCCTATTGCATCTGTTGACTTCTTACTATTTTTTTCCATTCTGTCAGTTATATTTCCGATTCTGATGTTTCTAGTGTTAATACTAATGACTTCAATAACCAATGTAACATTGTACTTGATATTTCTTTAAATGATTCTGAATCACTTTTCTCTTCTACCCCTATTTCACTATCCTCTCCTTTATCAACATCTCGCCAGAAAAAAAAAATAATAATAGGGAGATAATCAAATTAAAAAAACCCGATATTTTTGCTAAGTTAGAAGAGGGTGATGCATTCAATATCAATATTCTGCAAAAATATCGTATTAATCGACTGTTGGTAAAATATATATATGGAAAATTATAGTTATAGGCCTACCAAAAAAAATAAACATGACTTCACAAAAGACATTGTGAATACATTTCCAGTTTTCAAAGGATCAGACGGTGAAGGCTTTGTAAGTATTTTTTTTTTATAAAATTATTATATTTCCTTAATAAAGTATTTTGGAGGAGAGGAATGAAAGATACTTGGAGGCACCTAAAAGCTAAACGAAATTCATTGATAACTATATCTTTGACTGAATGGTCAAGTTTTCTGTATTTTATTACATTCAAAATGTTTTTCCTTATACCTTTTGCAATTAAATTTTTACAATTCAAAAGTGTTTGCATTTAGTCTTTTGTCAATGTTGTTATTAAAATATGTACTATTTTTAGTTATTAATATCATTCACTGCTTCGCTATATTTAGATAAGTTTTGTTTGACTCGTTTTCACCCAAATGCATGTTATTTTGTGTAGCTGATAAACATAGAACCTGATATCTATAAGTAAACATTCCATTCTCAGTTTCGTAACCAAGACGTAGTAAATTCTGTGCTTGTTTTGAACTAAAATTACTGGTTAGCACTGTCTAGTGTATTCAGTGGACATGGGAGTATTCGTAATCTTTAACGATAGCTCATAAGATCTGTTTCAGCAATGTGCTTGAAATTTACTCAATTTTGCTTCAAACAAAAGAATTAAGGTAATATGTAGAGAAGCAGTCTTTTAGCTCTAGAGCCTCTGAATTGTGTAGTATCCAAGATGGATTTTATAACTATTCTAAACCACCTTTTACAGCCATAGATACAATTACCATTGAATTGTATATAGATGATGTTGAATTTTTACATTCGTTGGGATCACATACTGGTATACATAAGTAAGGAATTTTCTATTTCACAATTAAAGAGCTACCCATGTCCCTTCAGTCATTTTTAGTTTCTATTTTCTTAGCAAATGTTTCTTACTCCCTAGATGTTGAAAAATACAGGTATAAGGCAATTATTGAACCACTTATTCAAGATTTGAAACAACTTTTAGACCAAGGTATACAATTTCAACAAAATGTATTTAAAATTGCACTTTGTCAAATATTAGGTGATAATTTAGGTTTAAATATGTTGTTTAGATTCGTAGAGTGTTTTTCTGCCAATTTTTGTTGAAGGAATATATCAACTGCAATGTTGTGGTGTTAAAAGCGACTTCCCTTTTAATGAATTAGGCTACTGGCAAGTAACTAATAATTTGGTTGTTGACATTATACATGACTTGTGTTAGAAGGTTGGTGTACAATTGAAACCTATTTAATCTTGCATTAGTATATTTTTGAAGATAAATTTTTAACATTGCCCGTTTTAAATGATCGAGTATCAAATTTTAACTATGGAAAATGCGATTCTCGTTGCAAACCTGTTCCAATAAAACGAGAGAAACTGTCAAATATTGATAGTTATTATGGTCAAAGTGTATCTCAAATATGGATATTGATGAGGATTTTACCTCTTTTAATAGTAGAAAAAATAACATACGATAATGATTTTTGGGACTTTTATTTTTTAATGCTAACGAGCATTAATGCCTTGATGGTTCCAGTCATTTCTTTGCGAGAAACCTTTACACTGGTAGAAGACATTGCTGACCATCATAAACTTTTTCTGATGTTTTTCCCCGACAGGCATCTAATTTCAAAGATGACTTTTGAGCTACACTATCCCAGGATTATACGTCAACTTGGGCCTCAACGGCTGTATATATATATATATTGGTTTAGGAGTATGAGATATGAAAGCAGACACTACCCCTCCAAAAAATAGGCTTTATCAAGTGGCAGTTTTTTAAATATTGCTAAAACTGTAGCATTTTGCCACCAATTAAAATTGGCATATATATCTTGTATAACAAATGTTTTTTGGGATCTAAGTATGTCCAAATTCGTTATTCAAAGCAGCAAGAACTGCTATGTAGAATGGATGGTTTAAGAGACCAAGTAGAAATTCTTACATGTAATAGTTAATACAATAATGGTACAGTATATTCTAAAAATATGTCTGTATTAATTGGTTGTGAAGATGACTTGCCTCTCTTTGGAAAAATTAAAGAATTGTTTCTGCATAATATTCATACATATTAAGCATATTATTTATTTGAAACAGCACTGTTTGTACAGCATTTTCACTTATATAAATAATTTCATGAGAAGTTGTTGATATGAAAGAAGTAAAAAATCTGTTTAATTATTTCCTTTACATATTAGAACTTCCTATATTTTAAATACTTCATTGTACGTTACATTGAAACTTAAGCTATGTTGAACAAATGGGGATGAAATAGAACTATAGAATAGATTAGATAGCAGTGTTTATATGTGATTTTTAAAACGACATACCTTCATCTGTAACTGTTAAAAATTATACTTTTTAAAATATTCTTGTTTCAAAATTATGAATGTTTTATTTTTTAAATATCTGATATGTATGTGTATGATATTCAGAATAAATTTTCAAAGATATGATTTGATTTGCTTAATTTTTTCTGTTTACAGTGAATAATTAAATAGCTATTAGCTTTGTTTTGATTTTACACTGGTATAAGAAATTAAGAGAATTTTCATATTTTATCTATGATCTCCAGAACTACTGGACAGATTTTAATAAAATTTGGTGTGAACATGGGTTGATATAATACAAATAAAATAAACATTCAACAGCTATAATAGACACACATGTTTGTGCGTAACACTTATTGGAGTCTAAAGGTCTGAAACAGCGGTTGCAGAATACACAAAAGAAATGGGTTAATAGGGGGTATGGTCCCCTCTTACAGCTATACATGCCTTGCAGCGTGATGTCGTACTGGAAATAAGGCAGTTTATCAGTGCCTGTGGCAATTGGTCCCACTCATTCTCCAACGCTGTTTTCAGTTCCTTGATGGTTCTCGGAGGGGGTTGCGAGTTGCAATTGCCCTCCCCAGAGCGTCCCAGACATACTCTATAAGATTGAGGCCTGGAGACTTGGCTGGTCAATCCATTCGGCGAATATCCTCACTCTCGAGAAATTCGTCGACCAGAAGAGCTCTATGTGGCCTCGCGTTATCGTCCATTAAGAGGAACTCGGGGCCCACTGCACCCAGGAAAAGGCGAACATAGGGCTCCAAGACCTCATCCCTATACCTCACACCAGTCACAGAGCCTCTGTCAAAGACGTGGAGAGGTGTGCGGCCATCCAACATCATGCCTGCCCATACTATTACACCGCCACCGCCATAATGGCCGATTTCGTGGACATTGGAGGGTAGGTATCGGGTCCTTTGGCACTCTCCATATGAAAGTACGGCGAGAATTGGTGTTTAGGCTAAAACGGGACTTGTCGGTGAGCAAAACGGTCACCCATTGCGCCATACTACAATTACTATGCTGCCTGCACCATGCTAATCGTACTCTCCTGTTCGTAGATGTGAGAGGGACGTAAACAGCAGGTCTTCTGGTAAACAACCCTCTCTCATTCAGTCTTTTGGAAACAGTCATCCTTGTTACATGGGTTCCTGTGGTTGCATACAGGTCCCGAGAGAGCTCAGAAGCTGTAACCTCTCTGTTACGCCTCGCTAAAATGGATAAATGGTGTTCTTCTCTGACCGTCGTAGCTCTTGGACGACCTCCCTAGGCTTTCTCTCTATGGATCCAGTATCCTAGAACTGTTTTCATAGTTTACACACGACGCTGGGCGTTAAATTAAACTCTCTGCATATCTGGACTTGCGATTAGCCTGCCTCTAGCCTCCCCACTATTCGTCACCTCATTTCATCATCTAAACGTTGGTGGTTACTCATTTTTAATGTTCCGATGTGAATTAAATCGATTGCTGCAAGATAACACCAAGAAATTCGCCGAGGTGTGCTAGCGAATGAAATTCGTCTTACCCTCCACGTGCTTGTAAAGCCTGTTTTTTTGCTGGCTCCGCCTACACACACGTGTACGCTTACGTATTTGCCGTATAAGATTTGTATTTTTATCCAGAAGCAGTGGTTTTTAATTCAGTTCAATTATTTTCATGTAATTCGATAAAATATGCAAATTCTCTTAATTTATTTCGCCAGTGTATTTCAAAAGGAAATGCATGTTAGATAAAAAAAAAAAAAAAAGAGGGGGACATTGAAATAAAATGCTGTACACTAAGTTATTTCTATCGAAAATCTGGTATTCATCATAATGTTTCCACGATATTTGCAATAACTTATTATTAAAAGACTGAACTTTAAATAAAACTCAATTTTCTGCATGTATAGGATTTTAACGAAACTATATATTGCTTCTAGAAACATAAATATAATTTTTAATGAATCGAATTGCTTCTGGAACTACTAGCTCTAATTTCTTACACATTTGTTTCGAAAAAAATAACTCTTAAATCGAATCTATTTTCGTTATTATTAATGATTTATTAAACACTCGAATTGATTTAAATATGAGATATGAATTCAAAATACAGTATATGATCACAAAACAGTTGCATTTTTGTTTCTAAAAGTAACAGTAACACACAGTAAATGCAATAATTTTTTGATTGCAAGTTTTGTGGTAAAAACTTCATAAAGTGTATGTTAAATAATATGTAAGATTAAGAAAATGAGACTTGCAACTAAAGAAGCGCTTATTTAAGTCCCTTAAAATTTAAGTTGATACATATTTTTCTGTTTAAAATTTATATTCGATACAACAACAGTATCGAAAATGAATGCAATACATACTCATTTTATTGTTTCGTGCTCATATTTGATGCAACAGCAATATCGAAAATGAATGCAATAAATACTCACTTTGTTTCCTACTCATATTTTATGGAGTAACAGCTTCAAAAATGAATACGTTACATACTCATTTTTCTCTTCCACACTCATATTTGACACACAAACATTTTCAAAAATGAGTATGTGAAATTTCTATTTTGAGTACATACTTGTTACTAAAAATGAGTACGTGCGAGTCCTAAATTTGAATACGTTGGGATCGGAGACATTTTGAATACCCGTTATTCGCTGTGTTGCTTCGATTTATCTATCCCCATGCCATCGACTAGGATTTATTTTCTTAACTCATTAGCTACATTGATTTCAAACGACATGAGATTATTAGAATGCTATTCAAAGAAGGTATTTGTTTCGAAATATGGGTTAGCCTAACCTTAGAAATGAAAAATTGTGGTCTCGCGTTTCATAACTTCCTGATTGGGTTTGAATCTTGATTCGATTGAGCATGATCGAGCAGAATATTCTGACTAAGTTGAAGTTTGAAGTCATGTTATAATGTTAATTTTCGGTTAATGAGAGACTATTTTACTTGTCTTCTTCATCGAAGCCACTCTATATTGGTAAGAATATCAGCAACATCCAATTGTGTAGTTCTCGTGAGACTAAAACTATAAAAATCTACTTTTGTAGAAATAACCTCAATGAATTGAAATGCACGAGAAAATAATTCGATATAAAAACCAACGTTTTTAAAAACAACGTTTTTATATGGTGGCAAAGTTTATTAAAGAAAATTATTGAAATATTAGTTAAAACTGTTGGTTATTTTTAACTTTAATATTTACTTAAAAAGAGATATTTGTGAGCGTATTAAAAAATTCATAATACTCATAAAATCAAAACATGCATTTGAAAATTTGTAAGTCATTCTATTAAAAAAAATGGGAACCAGAATTCAGAAAAAATTATTGTGATAAGACATGGCGCCAAATATTGGAAACTTTCTTTCTTGCGAATGATTACTGTCTAAAAGTCAGCAACCCTTACTATCTCGGAGATAATAAAGGGGAGATAGTATCTCCCCTTTGTGAGTACAATAGTTTTACGAGGCCTCATGTGGTGTGGGGAGTGCCCTGTGTTCCCAGAGGGGGAAAGAAATTGTTTCCTCAATCCTAAAAGCGCCGAGAGGAAAGAATATTTTGACTTATTAAAATTATTGAAATATTAGTTAAAACTTCTCGCAAACGTCTGAATATTGCATTGTTAGGCCAGTACGAACGATTCCCAAAATTTCAAAGCTCTAGCTTGATGGGAAGTTGGTTAAATTAACGATCGAAAATTTGATGACACACACACTCACACACACACACACACACAAGTGAAATTCAGAAAAACGTTGTAAAAACTCATGAAAGAGAGAAATATTATGATATATATTAATACTATGATTTATTAACCGTTCCAGAAACAAACTTTTTAATTAAATATGGATTAAATGTTATTTAAGTAAATATAATACGTAAGAAATAAAAAAAAGTTATGTAAACAATTTTTGATAATGGATTTTCTAGGTCAAAAATACCAAAAAGACAACATTGGTAACTTAAAGGGAAAAAGCTATACTAACAGTATTTTGATATTTTATAATTTTTGTCATTAGCTTGTAGTTTTTCAGATTAAATCCTTTTAAAGGAACATGTTTTGTTTTTAATGGAGAAATCCTTTTATACACAATTTTGAATGAGTTACAAACAGGGCGGTTTCTGGTTCTAGCCAAAAGTATAAGAGACATAAAAGAAAAATTTTGATCAAAATATAATTTTTCAATCCCTTCAGGATTCTTAGGATAATTTACTACCAAACTTATCACCGAATTCATCACACTTTGTTGAGAGGCATTTTAGAAGAAACGTTAGCACAGTAAACAACTCTAATTTACATTTTTGTAAGACAAATTTCATCGTAGAATACACAGTGTGTCAAAGAAGTTTTGGAGACTGGAAGACTGGAGCTAGATCTCACTCTACATTCACGCCCCCTGTATTATAGCACATGAGTAATTAATCACTATTATTTGCTGGAGCATTGCCAAAAGTTCTGCACATTTGTATAACTAAATACGGCCATTGGATCGAGACGTGTAAGAGTTTCGTGTTGAATTATTAAGATGGAACAAACCGCTGTAATTAAATTAAGGCAAAACTTGATAAAAGTGCCTCGGAAATATACAAATGGATGAAATAAATTTAAAGTGATTTGTGTTTAATTATATCAAATGTTTCCCAGTTCCACAAACGTTTTTTGGACGGAAAATATAAAATATACCAAGTTCTTCTAGGACACCCGAGTTTATTGAAAAAGTGTACGATTTCGTGGCAAACAATCGCTGTGGGTCATTCTGAATGACAGAAGAATATTTGATAATCAACAAAAAAGAATATTTGAACCAACCTGAATGAATATCAAAAAACAAAAGTCAAAGCTAAATTGGTTCTACATACTTTAACACCACTAATTCAATGAGAAGTGCACATGGCAGAGATAACATTTCAGCCTCTGAAAATGATCCAAACTTCTTGAAATTAATGTTACGAATAAAGAGATATATTGTTTTCAATATGATTCTAAGACAAAGAGAGGATTTAAGAAGCTCAAAAACTCACCGCAAGCACACACAAAATAAAAGAAGAAAAAAGTTACAGTAACACACAATAAAATCGAAACGATATTCATTACCTTCTTCGATAGAAAAGGTATTATTCACAAATTTATTCCAATTCGACCTCCAATATCTGATAAGTATTATTTAAATATTTTGAAGCCATTCGTCCACAATATCGAGAGGAAAACAGTTAGATTTTGTTGCTTAATAAGGCACTCAGTCACAACTCACTCCATGTTCGTAGACTTTTTGGCATAAATAATGTCTGTGTGTTGAATCTTCCACCGCATTCGCCTTATTTAGTACCTTGTGACTTCTCTTTACTTCCCAAACTCAAAATGAAGGGTGTTATTTTGATGATAATTCGATCATACAAATAACTTCGAAGCGTGTTTTGAAGGCAATGCCGCAAAGTGAACTGGCTTTAAAATCATTATTAAATCACTGTAACAAGCGTATTAAAGCCGGAGGGGCTTATTACGTGTATAAACTGAGAGAAACAATAGTTTATATAGACCCAGTCTTAAGAACTCATAAAAACATTGTGTATAAATACGAAATATAAAATCGTTAATTAGTAAAAAAAATAATTTTTCTTCCAATATTAGCTCAGTGTAAAAATATTTTACTAGTGAAACATTTTTAAATTGTTAATATGGTCATGACCCAATTTCATGATTTTTCTGAACATATTTGTAACTTTATCAATGCATGTTGCTCTGATTAATGTTGCTGAAATTATCAACACGTACATGATTTTTATGAAATATTTAGCTTTACAAAAAATAATCAAAGTTGGAAAATTTCAAACAAGATTATTTGGGGATATTTCTAGTATTGTTGAGTCACTGTAGCCCCTTCCACTTGTTTATAAAATGGAACTTTTAGAAAGCCTGTTCAGTGAAAGAATTATCCCAAGCCTTTTTCCAGTTGGAATGGAAATGTGTTGTCTTCAGATTTATTACCAACACACACTTATTTGCAGTCGTGGGATGAGTTGACATTTTCTTTTAATTTATAAAACATATGTTTGCCTTTTGATGGAAAGCTTAGCTTTAAATTAATTCAAAAGCTGGCTTCCATTTCTTGCTTTAATTAAAAAAGCAATAATTCGTATCAAATATTCTGAATACATTACTTCATTTTGGGAAAAAAACAATGCTTTTCCATGTCAAAAAGTGCTAAAGATAAAGTAAGCATTAATAGTTTGTTTCACGGGAAACGTAAATTTCTTTCAAAAAGTCATATTTCTTCATATTCGTCATATTTTACACAAATTTTGATTTAAATAAAAATATTCATGTTTAATTTTTTTACAGAAAGTTAATGAAATATTACATTTTACAAAATTGAGAGAAGAATTAAAAAAAATCGTTTTGTTATGGTTTGTGTACAATGTAGTTTATGTAAAAGTAAAATATATTTATGTTTAAAAACTTTGAATGTTATTTTTTAAATTTTAAAAGCCTTTAAAAAGGGATCTCGAAAGATAATATAATGAACATGTTAAGTGACTTAGGAATCGTCAGAAATAATCCCAATAATATTAATTGTGTCTTTTCGAAAATTCTCAATTTTGTGTCGAAATTAAAAAGCTGCTTAAAGATGATAAGGTTAATAAATTACACTTATACACCTCATACAGTTATACAATTATACAGTTATACACCTCATACGTAGAACTTAAATACAAGAGTAAATCTTACAAGCATATTCCCATGAACAGAATTACTGCATACAATTGTATACAGAGAAGTTCTCATAAGGGATTCTTTTTTTTTAAGATCTTATTCAATAATTTTCGTAAATTGAGAATAGAAAATATAACAGGAAAATATTACTCAGACTGTGCTCGTACTGAATGAAATTAATCTAAGCTGCAATGATGTGCTCAAATACTTGAGAAATGGTTATTTGAAAAGTAATGGGAATCCCATCCGGGCTCAAATGCACACCTAAGTACAGTAATAAATATTTATTTTTCATATTTTTGGATCTTTTAATCACAACTAATATCTGAGTTAAATGTTAGAACCTTTACATAATACCACTTACGATGATTTTCGACAATGGAACATCTTTGCAAAAAATTAAATCTGTGACAATATGATAGGAACAACGGTGTCAAGCCCCGTTATGAGACACTGTGGCAGAAATCTCCTACTGTGAAGTCACTTGACATTACAATAGTTGCTGCAATGAAGTGGAATACTATAATGAAGTACCTAAAAGGCTGTTTCCAAACCATTTTTTCAGCTACCAATGGAAAAACCCGTGATGATACCGATTCTTAGAATATTCATAGACTGCTTATGAATATGACATTTTCTCACAAAGACCTGCGTCTAATAGTATGAAGATAATAGTAATATATCCCTTGCAAAATGCAAATATCTTCTCCATTGTAACAGGCACCACAACAGACAGAAAAGGAATCAACTATCAGATACCATTAAGTTTTAGCTGGAATGAGCTAGAGCGATTTTCAAATACTAGCTACATGGATGTTTACATGAAATTCAGATCTTTCAGATAACAACTAATTCTTGTGTTGCCCTTACTACTGAAAATGAATCATCAAGAAATATGTTCTCCTTTTATTTGGAAGCTCATTTGAGTGACTTTTGAGCCCTACTGATCATATGGCAAAAGAAGACATTATTTGTCAAAGTAAACACTTTACGAATGTCAGACAAACAGTATTGAACGACTGAAATTGAATATCATTTCAGTTAGATTCGTTACACAAAATGATACTTAATTTAATGATTTAAATTATAACAAATATTAAAAATGCCAAAAAGGCCTCTTACGTTATTAGGAAAATTAAAAATACTGAAAGCATTCCAAAACATTTTTTTCCAAATTTATATCCATTGAATGGCGAAAGAATTCCCCTGATTGTTTTAATACTAAAGTTTTCCAGACAAATCATGTTAAATAAGCTCAAAGAATCTTTCAAAGTAATTAATAAATTGAAAAATTATATACCTCAGTATATTATAATAAATATATTCAAAGAGATACAATTTCTATACAGATAATATTTTTGACCATCAATTAATTAGTAATCAAAGACTGCCCTTCATTACTCTGCTCTTGCGCTTTGTTGATTACATCAAGCAGTAAATTGCGAATTGAAAACACATAAGAATAAACCAAAATGCTTTATTAAAAGTCACTGATGGATAGCTAAAGTGGCTCACTCTCTCGAATCTCAATTAACTTATCAATTCTAAATTAGAATCAAATAATAAATTCTTAGCTTACTAATTAACTTGGTTGATTCACACTTTCACTTGCTTACCAATTTAGCCACTTCTTACAAACAGCTGATTCAAATATTTTAAATAGAATTCAATTTAATCCCTACAACTAATTAAAGATCTTCAAACCAAATTATAAATCTTTATCAAAAAGTCGTTATCCTTTATCTCCCTTCATTTCCCTTTCAGTCTATTTCATTTACATATCATTATCTCTAAATCACTTCACTTCGCTTCTATTTTCATCTAATTTGCCTAATCACGTTCCATTTTGGTTGGGAAGAAATTATAATTTCATGCAATTCACAAATGATCACAATTCCTCGAGGTTAGTGAAGAGGAAATTGTGAACATTCACAAATGTTAATCCCCTTATTTATATTGTAACACCTTTGATTAGTTTTTTATAGAGAAGTTGACGCGTTATTCATTAATATTATGATAAAGTTCTTTTCACATATCAATTTTTAATTGATTGTTAATTGTTATATTTCATTCATTCAAAAAACGGTAAAAAAAAATGTGCACAGTAGTCTTAACAATCCTTAATTTGTTTCAATTTTTTATGTGAAAGCACAACAACAAGAAAATAGATGATTATTAATTTTTTTTCACTTTAAACAGATAATTTCTAATTAAATTGCTTAAATAACTATTGATTTGATTTTTCAACTTGCTGCTTTTAAAAGAATTTTGGTTGAAATCACATGTATTAAAACTTTCTAAGCCTAGAGTCTATCGTTAAGATACACCTTTGCTCAGTTCGTATTTCATCGTATTTTATCACTCGTAGCACTTGCAATCTGTTACTTCGAAAATTAGATTCAAGAAAATTGCGTGAGATGCCAGTTCAAGATACATATTTGAGAAGCTTGGGGAAATAAGATCGCGACTCTTAGTTTGTTCAACACACTTCCAATGTATGTCGATGCTAGCCACACTCCAATCCATTACGAGATGTTTCGTGAACCATCGATGGAGTTTGAAATGTCCTCGAAACACTTAACCGAAAATCATAAGAAATGGAAGACACATTTAGAATGATATACTTAAATCTCTGTATTCGATATTTAGAAGAAAAAAAAAAGCTGAACAATGACACCTTAGTTTGTCTTGATCTTTAAACACTGAACATAGTAATGTTATAACATTATTTGGTAGTATACAAGTAAACTTAATTTTTTTTAAAAAATTTTAGCATAAATCTGAATACTATCTATGAATACTGAATAAATCTGAATAATAAATAATATTTTATGTTTTTTTTAATTTTTTTTTATTTTTCATACTTCTTAATTGCTGGTATTAATTAATAATTTGAGATTTAAAAAAATTACATATTAAGAATTCCCGCCTGTTTGAGTCAATTAGATCTAAATTACCTGACTTCACTTCTTTTTCAAAAAATATATGTTATAAACACTAATATTTTAAGTTATTTTCATTTAGACTGGATAACTGGTGTACCTATGGTAGCTTGCTTCTACTGTAAGATATTATTACTTCAAATCCAAGTCAGTATTCAATGATTCTTTTCTCAAAAGAACAAGGGAAAACATCCGTAATAATTGTTGTAATATATTCTCAATGTGTTAAATATCCAACAGTTTCTCAAAGAAATAATATTATACCAGATAACGAAGGGAAAATTCCTTTAAGTTAGAGAAATATTCAGAAATGTCAAGACATTAAATTTAAAGATAAGTAATGAAGAGTAATAATCTCCGTAATGAATTAGATAAAAATAAGTAATTCAAAAAAGGCAGAAAAAACAGTCACAAAATGGAAGGAAAATGTCATGTCTGAGTGCATAACAAACTATTTAAAAAAAAAAAAAAAAAGAAACGAGAATAAAATTCAGCTGTGGTTTAATTCAAGTGTAGAATTATTTTTTTATTTGTATTGAAGTATTTATTTTATTTTTTCCCTCCAACCATCAACTTTCGATAATTTTTTTCTTTCTACTAAAAATAAATCTTTAGTTAAATATTTTATCTATACTGAAAATAACTTATTCAAAAATAGTTGTCATTTGCTAACGCAAAGCCATTTTATGCACTGCTAGTTTTTTACAAAATATTTTGAAAAATATTTTTCATATAATTATTTCTGCGATGTAGATTTTGTTTCTGAATGAAATCAGCCATTAACTTCAAGCATCAGATCTAATACAGCTATCTTCTCTTCTGATTTAAAATTTCGTTGCAGTTAAATAAAGTAAAAAAAATGATCTATTATTAATGAGAATGTATTAGTGTTTATTTGTAGGTACAGTTAAAGCTACCAGTTTCACGCATATGTAATTACATTATAATAGTTACATAAAATTCCTACATATGAGTTACATTAGAAAATAGCTGTTTCAGTTTTGTTACACTAAAAAGTAAAGAGGAATTTGAGAAATTAATAATAGAAACTATCTTCTTTAAAAAATATAAGACTAATTAATTCAATAAATGTAACTTATGCTTTTCAAGAAAAGCAATTACAACTTTCCGCTCGATGAGATTTTTTGTTTGAGTGACTCCTCCCAACTATGAAAAGCTTATTGATGAAAATTTTGTGAAAAGCCCTCTCCTTTAATTCACATTTATACTCTTAATTTATTCTGGATAGCAGTCATATTCGGAGAAGTCTTCGACAAAAACATTAGGGGGTAAGAATTCCATATGCAGAATTAATGACATCTAAATATTTATGGATACTTCCCTTTACATGTTGCTTTTCTGCAGTGAAATAATGCTTAATTTTCTCGCTCTTTCGAACCTTGGGAAGATTCGAGCTTTTTTTAGATAAAAATTTCGGGATGGTAATTTAAAATGCACGATGTGTCAAATTGACTTTCGCATTAATAATGATTCCTTTGGAAGACTTTCAAGTTGCAAAGAGGAAATAAACGTTACCAACAATCAGATGAAGACTTTTGGTTGAAATGACCTTATGGGTGGCATATAATCAAGTCTGAAATTAACTTGTTACCTCGTGGAAGGAGGGAGACAATTCATTTTTAAATTAGGTTTTCCATTCGAGGAAATATGATCATTGCATTAGCTCTAAAATAGCCTTTCAGTTGAGGAAAACATAAGATTCCTTTGGAACATTTTAAAAATCTTGTAATGTTCATTATTCATAATGAGGAAATGTGTGAAAAAAGAACTTATATTCGATAACCAATTCTAATGAAAACACCTTTGAGTTCTGTTCATTGTGGAATAAAAAACAAGACTATTAATTGAAAATTTAAAGACTAAATTTAATACTTTTTAAAGACTAAATTTTTGTCTGTTCAGTAAAAATTAGTATGCAGATAATAATAATAGCCATTTAATAATAAAAGCTTAGTATATTCTTACGATAAATAAAAAAAATCCAAATGAAATAAGTGTGTACACGCGCATGTATAGTATTATGTTAGTATTACAATAACAAAGATTCATATTTTGAAAACAATAAAAATCGTTCACTATTTGGAGCTCTCCAGTTAATGATTCCAACGAGTAATCGATACAAATTTCAATGATGTCTTAAGTCACTTTGAGAGGGAATTACAAAGTATATGCTGAGTTTTTATGACTAGATTCACTATAACTAAATTGAACAAAAGAAGATTACAATGAAACAGGTTTTGAAATCTTATATTCAGGAATTGTCTGAAAACGATAAAACTAATAATTTTTGTATCTCAAAAAAGAATAATCGCATCTCTTTTACCTAATTCTTTCAATAGACTCCTTTTTTTATGTGTGGCTGACACTTTCCTGATTTTCCTCAATCCTAAATAATAATGAAGATTGTATGTTGGATTTTAGAAATATTTTTTAGGCTTTCAAAGAAGTCGTTGATTTTGATTTGAAGCTGAACAGGGGACTTTCTTAGGTTATCGAAGGTAAAATTTTCGTGAAATACACTTTTTCTTTATAAGCATGTTTTTAAATAAAATTTGCGTTATCGAGAAATATTAATGAGCTGTCTTAAAAAATACTAAGACTTTAAAAAAAAATGTAATGAATTTAAGTTGATGGCAAATAGAAAACATTTTTGAGCTGAGTGCATTTTGTCTGATTCTACTTCTTTATATTAATATGTGTATGCATCTATACAAATGAGCTTAGGTTTCTAATTGTTATCAAAAAAATAGTTGAACTCAAAACATATTTTTAAAAACTTTATTCTGTAAGTGGCACGAGTAGTAAGATAATTGAACCTTTTTTCTCTTTTATTTGCTGTATACATTTTAATTTTCAGTCTTCAAACTCTTGTATTTATAAAGGTGGTCAAATGTCTTATAGTCTGATTGAAATTCATGCATTTCGTAATCCTCTTAAGCAATCCTTTAAACTATGTTATAAATACAAAATTTTCACAAATGAAGTCAAGGGAATCAGTAACTTTTAAATTAATATATTATGCGCTCAACGAATTTTATTTTAAGCAGTAAATACTCTTCAATAAAAGATTATTTAATCTTAAGTTAGTTTCTTATTCATATTTACAAAACTATAACCGAAATATGATTCAATTAATACCATGAAAAGCTATTTATATATAAAAAAAAAACAGCTTTCCGAAAAATGTGTTTCAATCTTTTAAGCCTCGGTTACCCAAACTATATTGTTATCTGATTTCAATAATACCTTCACTCCTGGTGCATAATAAAAGGCACCCGAATAAGGGTTATGACACAGATGAAAGTTATGAGAGGCCTATATTTGAATTCATCTCAAGGTAAATTAAGATCCCTAACCCTTGAATAGTTTGAAATATTGTACCTTATGTTTAGCACATTATGTCCCAAGAGGACTCAGTGCCATAAATTCATACAACCAACCAACCCTTGAATAGTTCTCGATTTGACTCCCGGTTGACAAAATAAGATTTCCAATACTCGTAAAATGACAAGTTTCTAGTATAATGAGGACAGAAAACCTTATCTTACGGTATCAGGATATATGGTCTAAACTAATTATAAATATTTTATGAGCAATGAAAAAGTTGATAGCAAATGGTTTAGAAGGCATTTGATTTCTTACGTAATCGAGAGGTAATCAATAAAAAAAACGTATTTTAAAAGTTATTTTAAGTAAAGTAAATAGTATTCCTGTTTTTCTATTTAATACGAATAATTTTCTTACGTCTTTGAAGGAAGTGGTAGATATTTTTCGAAAAATATCCAATGCAGATCTCATTTTTAAAAACTGAGGTAAGACGTAGCTGAAAATAAAATAAAGCGTTGCTGAATATCATTTATTCACAATATGTTTAAAATTTATTAAATTTGCTTTTCAATGAAAGCTATAAGTATGCCAAATTACTGTATGGTTCCCATAATGCTCCTTTATTGATTAATACATAGAGGAAAATTCTATAAAATTGTCTTTCAACAAACATTTGTTCAACAAGTCGAAATGAACCAAAGAAATAAAAATTATTTTCTCGAACTAGTATACTCTTACTCTTAACATGTAGTACACAAAGATATTATAATTTAAATAAAAATATTCCGCTTAATTGTATAATTATTTGAATTTCCACTCCAATGGAATTATTGTATAGTTATTTGTATTTCCACTCTAAAGGAATTCATTTTAAGTCATGCTATTTTTCTGTAGATTTATATCGTCACACTGTAAAATTTTTTTACTATATTTGAAAATCTTAGCACATCAGATTTAATGTAATTTTAAGCTTCAACATTTTACTTTAATCAAAGTATGTATAAAAATGAGTAAAGCACATTTTATAATTTTACAGAACGTCGAATAATCCCAGTATTTCGAACACATTGTTATATCAATTTTATAGCGGAAGGATTTCAAATTACTTTTTATCGATATCTAGGTCAACTTCGATTAATGTATTTTAATTTGTTTTTTCAATACTCTTTATTCAAAAGAACGTATTCATTTTCTGATTATTTTATCCCCTTTTATGTCTTTTGGAACTCTCATTACGTCTCTATTATAAGAAGCTTAATTCCCTCAAATTCTACTTCAATTTATTAGCTAAGCCAAACGCCTTTGCATAATGCTTGGAAGGTATTAGAATTGGAATGAAAAATAATACAATTTTTATAGTTAGTATTGTACAGCACCTAAGAGTTTACCTTATTTGTATTTGTAACAATGCTGTTATGTTTGGGTCCATTTGACCTGGAACGTTTTTTCATAAATATAATAATGTAATAATATCCACTTGAAACTTTCGTTTTTTTGTTTGTTAGGATCATTTAACGTTCCTCTGAAAAGCACTTTCTTTTATTTTCATATTTATTATGTGCTTTGTACAGTTTTCTATCTTTTTATACTTAAAAATTTAAAAAATACTCTTTAAATGCAACCGCAAACAAAAATAATAAATTAGATACCCAACTTGTTTTGAATATACTGAGAAGTACATTCAAAATCACAAGGTGCTAGATCATGTGACAAGAGATAACCAATACGGTGAATCGGAGATGTTTGGATGATTTTCTAATATCTAAAGTAGAGTTGACCAACCTTTGGTACGCGTGTCACAGAATGACATGCTGGAGTTCGAATAGTGGCATATGATTACTTCTTGAAAAATTAAAAAAATCTGAAAAATAATAATGACGTCTCCATGAACATTATCGAAATTCCCAGAGAATAGCACTGCTTGACACCACTACAGCGATGAGTTGAGCAGCACAGTTCCTGGATGAGACCAAATGATTTAGTTGCCTTGATTTGGCGTGATATGCGAAAGTGAGAGTTACACTGTTTCCATTGCTCAATTGATTTTAAACAGCGGAGTAAGACGTTAAGCCTTTTTAAAACTTTCTTCAATTTTGATGTCAAGGGCTGTTTTAAAAATTCTATTTTAATTGGGTTCACGAGTAAACATTTAAAAGAAAATATGAAGAGGATAATACGATTAGTGATTTTAACACTGTATTTGAAGAACAATTTTTGTCTGCTCAGCAGAATTCTTCCGAGCCTAATTTATCGATATGTGGAAATTATGCAGCTATGCGGAAAACAAATTTAGTTTCGACCAACATTTCAAACAACTGCATAGTGATTTCAACAGGAAATATCCTGTCGGTTCACAGTTGCGAACATATTTTATCTATATAAAATGTCAGCAATCTTTGTTCCAGAAGTGAAGCGATGAAAAGGAAACTACAGGAGACTTCTTATAAGCTTCTATTGTTATTGGATCGCAGTAAAAAGACTTATTCGTTTGTATAAAGTGTCGGAGTTAAAAAAATAAAATATTGGGCAATAAAATAGCTTTGTTTTTTCGAAATACCGTTATGCGTCGTGATGATGACATGGGTCAGAATGGTGTCTCTGGGTTACAATATTACACATACTTTGCACTAGCTTTCGTTAAAAGTTGTGACATCATAAACTAATGTGCAATTAAGTATATCTGTACATTATACGAGCATTAAATTTGACATCGTGGAGGAGCTTCTTGATTTATGTCCACAGGTGAGGACATTTTTAATATAATTGAATTTAGCAAAATAGATTGAGCAAAATTAGATAGTGTTTACTTAGATTGAACGCCTTGCATGGTTGGTAGGATAAAAGGTTTTGTTACATGGCTCAAAAATTAGTAGTGAGGATAAAATTTTATTCATCAAGATGCTCTAATCACCAAGTATTTAAACTTGTCTTCTGTTGTTGAATCTTTCGCGAGATGCATCAACAAAATACAAGCTCGAGCACTGAATCAACGACGATTTCGGGGCTTTTTCGCTAAAAAAAGGAAGAGAATGGCGGATTACTTCATTGTAATTTGCGCTGGCTTTCCTAAAAAAGTATACTTGCGAGATTTTGGAACTTCAAGAAGAGTATTTTAAAAAGATCCGGAAGAAAACTATGGATTGCCCATTTTGCGCTTGTAACTGAAGAATAAAGATTAACTATTGATTTGAACTTTTCTCACCAATATCATGGGACATTAAAATAATTTAAATTTGAGGTTCGACATGGAAAAAGAATTTTTTTCTGTCCTAGTTAGTCATATATGTTCCTTTTTTGTGAGCAAACATTTTCCTTTTCATTGCGATTTTGGAAAAAAAAAAAGATTAAAGCATTTCACATTTAGGCAGGAGCTACCAACTGAAGTTAATAACGCTCCGAACTATGATAGATTTAAAAAAATAATATCCATTTTTCAGGATTCATTTAGTGCTAGGTTCGATGACTTTCAAGGATATATATATATATATGTGTGTATATATGTGTGTGTGTATATGTGTTATATATGTATATGCTCTCTATATCTATATATCTATATGTATATGTATATATATATACTTAAAATGCAACCTTTATCAGAATATTCATCATGTGCTTAGCTTTCAAATTAAATACACTCGCAATGGCATCGTGACTATCAAAAGATTTTTGTCCTTGACTCAAGACATTTTAATTTCTGACCATTTAGGATTGCAAGTGAATGTAATCCTAAGAAAAAGTCGCGCAAGTTGGGATGTCGAAAATATCTAACGTATGTCATAGCCTCGAGTTTGTTCTTGCATGTAGCGAGGTCCTACAGTAAACGAAGATTGTCTTGCGTATACGCTACTCCGTAAGAAGTCGCCCTTTTAGTATTTTTCAAAATCCCTCTAAGTTTTTGAGCTAAACTACACTTTCACCAACCGTGAGATTCCAAACTCATTTATATCTTTCGCTAAATATGTACGTTTCCTATTTTCGACATGTACAAAATTTCACATAAAGAGCAATTTCACCAAAATCTTGCCGATCCTCTTCAGCGCTTCCGTTTCGCGACGGTCATATCATTTTTGGCTATGAAGTCGCCAAAATTACATAACCAACGGATAAGAGTAGATTAACGGATGAAAATTACATTTTGGATAAGACTTCCGTAAAATCCGTTCTTAGTGAGCGTCTACATCACAAAATGAGTAACTATGCTAAATTTCAAGTCAATCGTTTGTATAGTCTTTGAGATTTCGTGACGAGTCAGTCAGTGGTATTTCGCTTATATATATATATA
>BMAW01016010.1:52534-66147 GCA_019974015.1 Nephila pilipes
TTAGCACCTTTGTCCCACCCAGTGTTTTATATTTCTTTATATTTAAAGATGTACAATAATTTTGCTTTTCACGTGTATATTAATCTTTTCACGAATCCTTTTTCAATTTCTTCGCAAGACGTTAGTTGTTACACCCCTGAACTCCAAATTGAAATTATTGACCTACAGCACTATATTACACTAAAAAAGCAAATATAAGGGACTTCTTTCAACTGCAAGTAATCCAAATTATGCAGAGCTTAGGAAATTTGTACCAACAAGCGATTTTTCAATTTTACCCGATTTGCTGTCACATAAAACACCAAATTTTGCTAGCAATTTTTAGAACTTATCTTAATGATGGTAAAGAAATGACTTGGTAAAGAAATACTCTAATTCAAAAATCACACAAGCAAAGTATTGACTATTAAATAATAACTCAGGATCAAATGTTTCAAGTTATTCATTTTTATTTTACATCTAGCTTAACTGACTGAACACTTACAATGTTTATAGGTAATATAAACTTAACTTTTGAACTTTTGTTTTACTTGTTACATTATTTTTTGCACCTCTACTACTCATATTTATATAAAAAAGGTGAGCTGCTTTCAAAAGTCTCTCAATCAACTTATAAACAACATTTTTCATCTTTTTATCAACATGTGCTAACATGTTGATATTTTGAGAAAATGACATCAACAAAAATGCGTGAGCATTAAATAAAGAATACGTGGTATTAGGTTCAAAAGTTAGAGATTATAATTAGCCACCTAAGGGGCTATTGCTTTAGCGGGCCTTTTAGCGTACCAGATCACTTTTCAATTTTTTATCCATTGCTTCTGTTTTAATTACATTTAGCTTAAATTCAATTTATTAATTTATCATTTCCTTTAATTTTAATACAGGGAAAGTTTACTATTGTCCATTTCTCGATATTTCATCTACAACTTTAATTCTTATATTTAATTGAGTAATTTAATAATAATTATAAAATAAGTGCACCTTGAGTGGCTAAATATGTACTTTGTAAAACTTTGTATAGAATTTTCTTTATTACATTTAGTTTGCTTAAGGTACACTTACAGTGCTAAGATGTATTTAATATTTTATCTTCTGAGTTTACTTTAATATCCAAACACAGTGTAATATTGTCTACTTTAATAATTTATCATTTGCTCTTATTTTGATATTTAATTTAATGAATGATTTTTATGGCAGACTCGTTTGTTTTGATTATTATTTTGTTGTTAACATTGGCAACGGTTTTTTGAATTTTCTATGCTTTGCTTATCAAAATAAAAATGTGTTAGGAATTTGAAGAAAATATTTTTTTTTCTTCATAGTAATCGCTTCTATAGAACCTGGGATTCGGAAATACGCTTACTTAAAGATAATTAATATTAATTTTGAAAAATATTTTTTTCGAGAAAACAAGGAAAAAAAAAACATGTTAAAATGAAATTATCAAAGTCAAATTCAATATTTTGTATCATATATATTTCTTATGTTAGAAAAGTTGGAAGTGGCACGCATAATTTCTTTTTGTTCAGTTAATGGTGCTCTTTCCAAAAAGGTTGGCCACCCCAGATCTAAACCTATGAACACATCCTGAGTAGGAAAAGTTTCTGAATATAACAGTAAGGTAGAGAGTGAAAATTCTGAAGATTATTGTAATATGTATTATTACTCGATACGAAGATCGAAATATATGTCATTAAATCACGTTCTATCCATCAGAATTCTTTCTCTTTTTCAGCTAGTAATTTATAAAACCTACTGTAATATACATCTTCCGATTTGAAAAGTGCTTTTGAGACTGTTCAACAATTGAATATGAAATCATTAGATTTACAAATAATGAAGTTGAAAATGTTTATGGAAAATAAAGACAATATTTTCAAGAATTAACTGGAGTGTACAAGGGAATTTCAACGAAAACTTTGAGAGATCGCCACAAACAATCGCTACAATTTTCCCCAGTTATTCATTTTGACTAGAAATCAACTCGTCATTGAAAAAGACATTCCATTTGTAGGGATCGTTTGATAAATTGTTGAAGATTCTTTCAAAACTACATTATTCGAATGAAAATGTTACAAACAATTAGTTGATTTTCAATGCCCACAAAAACGGCTGAATCCAAATATGGATCTAAAGTATAGACTTTGAGTAATAGCAAACATTTAGAGGCTCTAGAAACACAAATTTATACTTGGAAAGAACTGAGAGGAAAATCAGAAAAGAAGCTAGGCACACGATTCGTATCATTTATGAACTCAAGAGGGCATAATTTTTCTTCTAATAGAGGTTTCATTTCCTACAACCTAGGTAATTTCTGAAAAGAAATTATACTACGTTAGTCCCTTGAGAAAAATTTAACCTTGACTACCTGAACAAATGACATATAAGTTAAAGCTTTTACTTTATATATAATATTACTGTCTCTTAATTACATTCAAATAAACATCATTATTTATGAGTACATTGCACCATTTTATAAGGAACCATAACAGGCAAAAAGCCAAAAATATTGTTAGTATACAGGATTAAATTTTGAAGAAGTAAATGGAAAATAAATCGATGGTCTATGGTCATAATATGTCGAATAGTCTTGCTTACTATGTTTTCATTTTCTCAAGTTCAGTAAAAAATAAAATCAGAATAAATTGATGAAAAGAAGATGTTTTTTAGGACAACTTAAAAAATTATTAGTCATGCTAAATATTCAAGTCAGAGTCATAAAAAAGAGTGAAAGTAATTCAAGGCAAAATGATTTTTTTTAACATCCACTGCTGAATTACTAGTGAATAATAACAGCACACGCTGCTCACTCTGCCCATCAAAGAATGATACAATTACAGAAATAAGTTGGGATTATAAGAAATGTGTTTGAGTCACATTTTTATTTTATTGTTTATTTAAAGTAAAAGGTGAAATATCATAAGCATTAGCATTGATTCATTATCATTATGGATTTATTAGATTGTATTTCTTTAGAATTTGTCTGAACAGTCTCTCTCTCTCTCTTTCTCTCTCTCTCTCTCTCTCTCTCTCTCTCTCTATATATATATATATATATATATATATATATATATATATAACATTTACTTCTCAAAAGTGAAATTGCATCCCCGAGAAATAATGCCAGTAGCGTCATGCAAATTTCAGAAGTGATTGTGGTGAGATGGAGATGCAAATGATTAAATTTGCGCACGCATCTGATCATGTGGTACTCATATTCGGGCTATAAAGGCCAGCAAATTTCCCTTTTCATAAACAGCATCTGAAGTTTTGTGTAGCATTTGCGACTTTCGAAGAAGAGTAGAAAATGCCTCTGAGACGTCGGCGAATTTAATACTATGAGTTAGCGACCGGAGAACGTGACCGTAATGTCGAACTCCATGAAGTAGGTTTGTCTCTGCGCACAGTAGCAACTCGTGTCTGGCAGAACGTGAGTACAATCCAACGTTGTGTCACACGATAAATTCAGGGAGGTCTACGTGCACGCCGAAGAAGAAGTGGTGTACACAGGTCCACGTCAGAGTACACTGATTGACGTATTTACCAGTTGACTATTTCTTCACGACACGTGATATCCGAAGCCTGTTACTTCCAGAAACAGGTGGATCTGTGTTCACTCAAACCATACGCAAAAGATTGCATGAAGTACAGTTACATGCAAGGGTACCAGGAACAGGAGTACTGTTGACCGCTTAACACAGAGCTTAACATACCTGGCTTGGTGTCATCATCATCGTACTTGAACCATCGAATGGCATAGGGTATTGTTCAAGGATGAATCTCGTTTCTGTCTGTGAAGAAATGATGTCCAATGTGGAGCATCGATGAATATGGCTGCTACCCCAAAAACGCTACGAAATAACTCATTCCACCGAGCGTCAGACCGATAATACACCGAGCATAATGGTTTGGGGTGGCATAATGTTTCATTACAGGACGTCTCTGAAACACACTGACAACTGACCGCTACCTCACACAAGTTATGGAGTCAGTAGTTGTTCCCTTGTTGCAGAGCACACCAACGCTGTATTCCAGCAAGACAATGCCAGTCCACATGTCGCACGATGAACTCTTAACAACCTCTCTGGATTTGATATCCTTTTCTGGATGGCAAACTCTCCAAATCTGAATCCCATCGAGAACCTGAGAGATTGCATTGGAAGTGACATAAACCGAGAAAGACTATCGCAAACCATGGATGATCTGCGCACAGCAATGGATATGGCCTAGCAACGGTAAAATCAAGCAACCATCAATGGACTAATTGATCGAATGCCTCGCCGGATTGAGGTTTGTATAGCTGCCCAAAGTGGGCAGATTAGATACCGAATAAATTGGTTTATAATGACTTCATTTGTCTTTATTTAATCATTTGCTTATCCATCTCACCATTATCGCTCCTAAATTTTGCATGATACTACGTGCATTATTTCTTGGTGTTGTAATTTCACTTTTGAGGAGTATATATATACATATACATAAACATATATATGCACACACACACGCACACACACACACACACACACATATATATATATATATATATATACGTTTAGCATAGTGATGTTCCAAAAACGTACCAAGCCTGGAAAGCGAGATAATTATTAAATATAGTAATTTCTATAAGAGAGGGTTTTATTTTTAAAATAAGCTCCCCTATGTTATTGTTACCAGAATACATTGTTGAAAAATATACTACTTGAAAATTAAAAGCCATGAGTTTCAATAAATTGGCTTAACTCTGGATATTTGCCCAATTTTTGCATCCACTTACTTTAAATCAATAATATATTGCTCAGATTCCTTCCGTAATAGAAGTTGTACATTACAACTGATTATTATTTGCAAATGATTATTATTTCTTATGTTTGTACAAAAAAAATCTTCTATTTTCTTCTCTACAAATTTTAAATAAGATCTGGGAAAGTTATAGAAAGAATGTAAACAGATGTATTCTGTTTCAGGGAGTAAAAACCTATGAAAAGCTATTGTTTTGTTATTTTTACATGTACAAGCTTAAAATGTTGCAGCTAAAAGAAGATTGTTCTTTAAAAATGGATCGACAATATCGCATTCTATTTAACATTTACGAGCCTTTTCATATTAAAAAAGTCCGAAGGGTTTTCTGTACTTATTTACATTTTTCAGAATTCCTCTGCTCACTTTTTCCGGTTGTTCTCAGAGAGGCAGCTGTCTAAAATGTATTTAGACAGCTGCTTACATTTTGACATGGTACCCTAGTGATATATTTCTTTACCACGGGGTTTACTGTTTGTGGTAAATACTGGTGACGTGGATACCCTAGAGATCCTGGGCTATATTTGACCCTTCTTGTTACCCAGTTTCTATTTTTCCCCATTTTTTTAAACGTCTAGATCACAGTTAACTTTGTTTAGCGCAGCATACTTACTTTTTAAGCTCCATCATCTCTCACTCGCTCTCATTTTTACAGGAGTATAGTGCTTCACCCTCTATGAACTGAAAATGTTCATTCAAGCGCAAATCTGAATCAAGTCTACAGTAGCATATAAATAGTTCATAAATACGATATAAACGTCCAAGACTACCAGAAACAAGAATTCCAGTTATGATAACGATTGGGAGTGGTTTTAAACTTTTTACAATTCCAAACCATTTAAATTTTTTACAATTATCATTCATGTTATTTAAACTTTAAATAAATATATCTACTTAATTTTATTGGTGGAATTTTATATGATATATTCCTTGTATATACTAGAATAATTAGCCTTCAGTCATTTTTAAAATTACATCAAATTTATAGAAATTCGATTTCTTTCAAAAATGTTAATTGAATAAATGCTAATTTTGGCTTGGAAAATTTTAACAATTTTTAAATGCTCTTTTATTAAAAATCTATGAAAATGACTTTATCATTAATTGTTTACTTTTAACTGTTCGTCATTGATTTATTTATATCAAAGGTTAGAAATGTCAGTCTTTAAAATTTTAAAAGTTTTTAAATGGATTCAGGACGTTTGTCTATGATTTTTTATTTATATATTAGATGTTATATCTTAATAAATGTTCATAGGGGTTCAAGAGCTTAATGAAACAGAAAATATTGTCCTCTCCCTTAAATCAAGTTATGGGATATAGAGCAACAAAGAAGAAAGATGAATGATTTCTCTTATCGATAAAGAAATCACGAATCCAAACACAAAACGCTTACAAAACATTGTATTTTCTTCTGTATACAAACATATTTATACGCCTAAAAACCTCTAGGTCTTAGTTATTTTGCATATTTGAAAAACCAATTCAGTATTTATTAAATTTTTTACACCGCATTCATGTTTGTAAAATATTGTTTTATTAAACGTTACCTTTTGAATTAATTTTATTCTAATTAGTATTCTTAAAACCATAGCAGTTTGTTTCACCAAAACCTTCCACACTCACTGTATGAACAATCAGATGTGTGTGAATATTGAATATAAGATGCATAATTCATTCCCTGCTGAAGACATAGTGGTTGGATAAACCACTGTACCGGAGGTACACCCCTCTAAGTACGGAGTATGCATGTCAAGAGATACGGAATCGAAAACTTGAGGGAGCTTTTGCGTGTTACTTCGTAGATGCTCTAGAAAGGCAAGACTCAAGAATAGCCTTCGAGGTAGGATCGAAGAATTAGCTCGGAATGTGTAATGATGTTTCATATACCATTTGGAATCATGATGCTCGGACATCCTCTTTGAATGCAATTTTGACATTCAGAAAGAAAATAAGAAAAGTTTAATTCCAGCATTAGATTTAGTAATTAAAGCATTAGATTTTGCTTCAGTATTTGGTGTATCCACTCAATAATTCCATTTTCCATAGCGTGATAAGGCGTGGTACGGATCTTTGTGATACTAAATATCAAAGAAAATGTAATGAATAATTTGAATATGAATTGTTGACCCTAATCGCTTTTAATAACTGAAGGAGGATCAAACCGTGATGCCTCAGCTGTAACATAGTTAATTAGGATAGACTTTGGCCACCGAGTATATCTACATATACAGGTGAGCAGGTACCTAAAATGATCTGAAGGTGATAATAAACCTATCAGATCATGCAACATGGATGTCCTCGAATCGATGAATCGGCAAGCTGAAACTTTGTAGACGACTATTAGTACGCCCATGAATATTTATTTTTTGACATTTGATACAAGAAAGTCACAACCTTAGGAACTGAAGAACATAGAAACCCTGCTCAAACTGCATTTGTTGCGTGGATACCCGATTGAGAAAGGCCATGCATACTATCAAAAACAACTCTATACATTTGGCAAGATGCTGATCCGTCTTAAATAAAGAGAAGTTTTAGGAATTGATAAAATACTCTGTAATTCTTCATCCACCTGTTGTGATTTTCATGTGCTTTAAATTTTCAGTTGACAACATGACTTCACTGATTCTCGAAAGAGTATCCGTATCAGACACATACTTTATATATGTACAGAACTTTGAAATAAAATTGAGTTATCTCAACTGAGTTGGGTGCATGAATCAGAATTTTTATTGTAAGAATAGATTAGAAGACGATGTTCAGTAAAAATGAATAAAAGGTCATCCTTCAAGACTGGAAGAGCCTAATTGCAGCATATATTATTAACAACTCCCTATCATACACGTGCAATAATTTTTCTCTGTCGAATTTAATTTTCTGGAGATAAAAGTAATTGGTTACGAACCATATGGAGTTATGTTTGAATGTCTATAAAGAGTTTGTTTTTTCCGTCCACACTATTAAATTATTATTATTTTTCTTAGTTTTTTTTTATATAATCATTCATTGTGTTTTAGTGTAATTTGGAATAAAATCTCGATAAAGAAGTTCATATACGGTTTTTGGTTGAGGTATGTTAAAAAGTTATTTGACCAAGGTATTTTAAAAATTTTAATTCCCTCATGTGTAATTAAATAACTGAAAAGTGTCACAGAATTTTGACTTAAATCAAAATTATATAGATATGAAGTTAGGATATATTCCAGCAGTTTATTACAAACAGTTCTAAGGTGAGATTTGTGTTCCTCTTTATATATATATATATATATATATATATATATATATATATATATATATATATATATATATATATATATATATATATATATATATATATATATATTTATATATATCATATGATGGAAATAAGATATCATTAAAACAGGAAAATTATAAACTTAAACCAGATAATACCTAATTAATGAAACGTTGAAACGCTTTCCCAACATTCTTAATCCAAATGGCATGTAAATATATTAAAAAAAATCAAAAGGTATGGTTATTGTGGTTTTAGGCTCATTATCTACTTGGTAATAAACCTTAGATATTTCAAGCGTAGGAAAAATATTTTTACTCTCTTAAAGTTGAGTGTAACTCTGAATTTAGGGAACAAAATACCCAACAGGTACTGAAACCATATTCGAACAACGGTAATTAACACGTGGCAGTTAGTCACTGTTTACGTTTTTAATCATATGCAAGGAACTACACCATGAATTTTTAAATGAACGAATATTCCCAGAGACATAAGAAAATCAAATTCCTGCTTTGGAACTTCCGAAGGTTCTGGTATTTACCGTCTCTAACAAAATTTTCTGAAATTCTGACAAGACAGAATGCTTTTTCAGAACAATTAATTTAAATGCTAAATTACTGTTTCTAATTCGAAATCCTTGGAGATGAAACCTTAATTTTTGCCTTGACTAAACAGCATCAACTAACAAGTTAAATTTGGAGGAAATTCAAAACTAATTATTGCTTGCATCAGCAACAATAAATTTTCATCCAAACTTTCAACCTAAGTTCAAATCCAAGTTCAATAAATTTGTACCAAAAGTACCAATGTCTGAGCCGTTATCTGGAATTAATGTACGCTCACGCATTATTAACCTTGATTAATTACGGAGTAACACTAACGTCGACACCAGTGTCAATTATTTTTGTATTAGGATCTGGCACTAAAGTTTTATAACTTAGGGACCGTCTGGAAACTGCCTCGCTATTTTTCTGATATATCTACCTGACAAGGAGTTACAACGGAAAATCACATTGTTTCTTACATTTTCGGGTGGTAACTCCGAAACTTTTATGATAGAAACAAAATCATTTAACAATATTTGCGTGTTTATTTTATGATGAGGATGATTCATAACACGAGAAATTTAATTACAAATTAAAAACTGAATCCTGGGCTAGTAAAATTTTTGAAAGTTTTTGATAATATTATTCAGTTTCAAAACTTTATTACTCAATTCTTAAGCCATCCGTTCCGACATTAAATTAGTAAATACCTCTGGACAAAATCATATGTAATTTGTTCTTATTTGAGAAACGAGTTTAAAACTCTTATTTGCTATAAAAGCTAACTTACTTATTCTTCAGTTGAGGCAAATGAGACTAGTATAACACTCACTGTAAGTCTACCTAACTAAGGCAATTTGAGTAAATCATCATTAAAGTGTTTACTGTTTGAATCACACGTATATATTGATAAAATCGACAGCCTTTGCTCTCAAAGTTCAATTCCCTGAAGCAAGGTACGCAACTCTTTCGGAATAAGTATCAATAATTATATCTTTTAAAACAGACTATTTATTGATTTCTGGTGAACATATGACTCCGTCTTGGACAAAGTCCTAAAACATCAGATTTGATAGCAGTGACTATATGATTGAATTTAGTGTCATCTCTTGTTATGCCAGCAATTTGAAACTGGGTTTCGGATTTGAGTAAATCATAATTTTGGATTATTTTTCCAAAATGTTGGTGCCTTAACTCTCTGCTCACAGTTTGACGTATATTGTACACTGGTGGATATGAATAGATAACCTGAATAAAGACTCAAGAAGAGAGAAAGTCTACGACCACTCTAACCTTCAATAAATTTTCCCTGCTGCGATAGCTTCAGTTGATCTTGAGCCAATGGATTCTGTGGGGACGTACCAGTCAATATAAGAAACGCTTTGTAGTGTATTGCACGTGTCATATTATGAAATGATGAAAAATTATCAAAACAGAGAAGTATGTGGTTATTTTTGAAGAATTAAGTAGAGAAGGTCCAGCGCTGAGGACAAATGAGATGATTCGGATCTCGATGAAGCAGAAATAACTGAATAAAATAACTACGAAAGCGATTCAGAGATTTGTTGAGCTTTTTTGTGAAAACTGCAGAAGTTATTTCTGCAGTTAATGGAAATTATTTCTCACCAAAAAAGCTATTATCACCGATATTATTGTTACAAGCATATTACAATTTATAAAACACTTGAATCTCTTTGTAGTCAATATATTTTTTTATCTAATACACCTCAAATAACCAATGGTATCAAGATATTTACCATAGTCATTTCTCAAGTTTTTTTATACGTTGGAACGGAAATCTATTATGAAAATCAACCAGCTGGGTCATACCAACTTTCTAACGCCCCACGTGATATATATTTATCACTATGTTTCTTATTAAAATTCTCATCGAAAAATTGGCAACCAATACCTGGTAATCTTTTGACTGTTGGTTACTCTCTATAGAGATTGCAAAAAAAACAAAATATCGCCTTAGTTTCTCACATGACTCACAAAAGCCAGCACAGCATACGACGACACTAAAATCGATGCAGAAACTTAATACCTGACATTATTATGGACTATAACAGATAAAGCAAGAGTTGATGTTATGGACCAACTTTGTGCAGGTTTTATTTTATTTAGGGCTATTTGCTCACGTTCAGTTTGATTTCAAAGAATTAAATTTCTCTTTAGATTACAGACGAATATTTTTGAAAAATCTTGCTATTGTGTTCATAAAGTGTCTTCTTCAACAACACTTGTAGAAAAATATTTGTCCTGGCAAAAAGGAAACGCACGGAATTTCTGCCCTTAAGCAAATCACCCACACTAGCTTGATCTCAAAATAAAAAAAATGAAAAGTTGACGGTGCGTTCTCAGAGGTAAAAACAATTACATCACTTGTGTAGAGTACCAAAAATTTACTAGTAAAATATATGTTAGCATTATAAAATATACATACTACGCATATAAAAAAAAACTAAGATGGACATTGATGAGGATTGAAATAAGAAAATATATGTACCAATTTGATATAATGTATCAATGCAAATCCGATTTACATTTTCATTCTTATCATTGTTCGCTTAATAAATTTTAAACTTTTACAAGTTCTTATATTTAATCGCGTGCCATTAAACAAGAGAGTCCTAAGGTTCGACAAACCGAACTCCTGTCCAGGGTGGTATTTTGGATCGAATTTGCAAAATACTTCCTTTATTAGAAAAAAAATTTAGAAATATTTTATAAAATATAATTCTTAGTAGCTTGGAAACCTTCAACATAATTATTTTACATTATTTATTATTAGATCTAATAGAAATGCAAACCATGCGTGTATATCTTTTTTAAGAAAGACTGCGCGAATTGTCTATATATAGCGGAGAAAAATAAGTAGGTTGGTAGATATGCTTTCTTGACAGGATCTTAACTTTTTCTTATTATAAAAGAAAAATGGCAATTCAATTATTTTATTTATGCTATTATTACGTTAAGAATGACAAATGCGTTAAAGTTCAGTGTTTCATCTAGGTAATTGACGGTAATAGGAATAAGAATCAATGTTGCGAAATTGTTTAGATGAGTAAAATAAATATTTATTTCATATTTATATACTGCTTTAAAAAAGTCCACATTCTATTGGAAATTTTTTTATTGATTAATTGTAAGGCAACTCTTGTTTGTCGTTAGTTTTTGCTTGAAAAAAGAATAAAAATTATATAGAGTTAAGTGGTCCAATGACTTAACTACTAGTTAAAATAAATTTTTCTACCAAAAATTATCAAAAAGAGCTTTTGGGGTCAAGATATCGAATAAACCCTTTATAAACCAGATCTGGCAAATAAAGATTCAGAAACAAAACAAACGTAATTAATTCATAAAGCCTATTTATTAAACAAAAGGTAAGGAGCAAAGGATATCCAAAGAAAAAACACTAACGATAATTTTTAATTTCAATCGAGATTTCTGACTAGCTATTTTATCATAAACTGATATGTACATTTTGATTGAAAAGAAGACAACGTAAGCCATTGACAGAATATAACTTTCCATATGACGAGACCGGTTGAAAATTTAGTGCATATTAGAATATCAGAAATATAAGAAATGGTGAAATTTTTAAGCGTAAATGGTTAGTCTATTCCATTAAAAACAGTGTACATGGTTTTCATTGCAAATATTTTGGTTATGTATCTAGTTATTTTTCCACAGATCATTTTAAAGTTTGACAGCCCCTTGTCTATGCTTTTAAAGATCATGGAACATCAAAAAACTATATTCAAAACTAAAAATTTTGAATTTAATTCAATCAGGGATTACATTGTTTTAAAATGATTGAGAGTGATTCACAATTACTTGTTACTGAGGAGACTAATTATTGGTATGAAGTGCGTTCTGATAAAACACTAAAAAATTTGTTCAGAATTGTTTAGCCTGTCGGGATAAAAGCGACTATCATCACGATTGGAATAATGGTAATTTTTTGCAAATAATTCATTTAACTTGTTCAATGTGGACCAATAAAGGAGGAGCATATCCAAAGAGTGCTAAGAGACGATGAAGCTAAAACTCACTATCAAGAAAAGAAATTATGAACGAGATAATTTCTTTTTTTACAAGATATTATTAAACTGCACATTGTTAACTAAACTAAACCAGCCAAATATTAATCCCTAATTCTAGACTGTACTCCTGATGTCAGTAAGATAGAACCAATGACATAATTGGAAAGGTTTGCTTAGTATTTTGTGGTGTTTTCCGTTTTAAGGAGGATAGCAAGTGTTTATCACATAATAATTTATTTACATTGAATCAACCACACTCAACAAGCTCGTTAATGATCCTCCTTAAATCCGGACAAGGTCCTCGTTAAATAGCTGATCTCGTGAGAATAGACAAGCAACATTTCTGTTCCTCATGAACTTTGAGCTCATAGAGTGCGATTCTAATTTGGAATAATAATCTGGATGTCTGAATCAGTGATTCCAGTGAACATTTCCTGATTTCTGTTTGAAAGCATGAGTTAAAGTATATTGAGTAATATAAATTCACGCCCTTAGTGTATATGCCTAAACTTTTCAGATGAGTTGTAAAGAGTCAAAGTTCTTTATCATAAGTAACATAGAACAATTGTGTCGATTTTAATAAATTTTAAAGGTAAAATTGGTTTTGAATTTCTATAAGTTGAATCAGAGATATTCCAAAAGCGAAGTCTGATGCATCAGTCCAAAGACTGAAGGTAGCACCAAGAATCGAGAGTTATAGTGAAATTGCATCAGCTAATGATGCTTTGCCAGCAGAAAATGAATTTTCAACTTCTTATGTCCATTCAAGAGATTTTAAGGATGCTCTAGAAAGTTACTTTTCAATTACGTTTCTTTCCAAAAAATGTAATGAGAGGTGTTAAAATGTGGGTTGTTTTCAGAATGAATATTCGATAAAAAATAATACATTCCTAAAAGTCTTTGGACATTTTTTGGAAAGAAACAAAATTGAAAAAAAAAAATAGAAAGAATCCTTAAAAT
>BMAW01016010.1:75403-135403 GCA_019974015.1 Nephila pilipes
TATATATATATATATATATATATATATATATATATATATATATATATGTACCCAACTCTTTTACACGGTAGATACGTTTCTTAAAAAACTGTGCAAAAAATCGTGTAAAAAATACATGCGACACATAGTAAATATATATGGATATGTTCTACAAATTTAAGAAATTACGAAAGATGAAAAACCTCTAAATAATTTCACAAAAAAACCATGCAATAAAAGTTATAATAAAATAAATATTACATATTTAAAACACAAAAACAATTCGTTTTTAAAAAAATTAAAATTATTGTACAGGGAAAATTCAGTCTATAGGTATATATAAAAATTCAAATTGAAATTAAGAATAAAACTACTAACTAACAACTATTCATAGCTATTTGACAACAAGCATGCATTTTTTTTAACCAGTTACAGAATTTTTGATCCAGTTCGTAACGTTTATTGCGAACTGGATCAAAAATACTATCATTAGTAATTGTGTCAGATATGTCTAGCACAACTGTCGGCTTAGATTCAAATGAAGAATTTCATTCGTTTTTAACGGCCTCTGTTATTTTTTCTTTTGTTACAAAGTCTGTTATTAGCGGCTATTTTTCTGGTTTCTTAAGCTGCTTGTATGATTCTTGATATAAGGATCGTGAGTAAAAAAATATTTCCATTGTAGCAAATTTGAAGCCATTGCGAATTAAATCAGTTGTTAATAGCTGAACTTCGACTTCCTCATTATTGACTTTTTTATTATCATAAAATGTCATAAATGCAATCAAATCGTCCTCATCCAAAGGGATTTTTTGCATCAATTCTTCGATGTAGCAGTTTGCATGCTGTACCTTCGAAACCAATTACATTTGATTTTGAATTATAATTTCAGAACACACAGCTGATTTTTGTAGTACGAAACTTCCCCTTTTGACGCATGATGGCAATTTTTTTTTCCATCAATCAATTAAGGCTGAAGAACGAAATGCTGTGTTTAAGTTGAAGTACAACAAAATAAAGAGAAAAGTTATAAAATTCGGGTCACTCATGTATGGGCACAAGTCGACCGCCTTCTAATTATACTGTCAAAATTTGAATGAAAAACATGTGTTTGTGATTCGTGCTAGAACAAAAAAATTGTGTAAAAAACTGTATTGGTGAACTAAGTTAATATATATATATATACTAATGGACAAAAAATTAGCGCTCCAAGAAATAATTGTGGGATCTTAACGAAACTTGGCATGAAGGTACATGTCGGGGTGATATGCAAATGATTAGAAATGCCAGCGTGATTGCGCATTATGTATAGCCAGTAGAGGGCGTTTAACGTCGTTCTCCGTGGAGTATAAAACAGAAAACCAAAGTTTGTTTAAGTGAGATGAATCGTTTACAAAGGAAGAGCTGAGGTAGACATGCCATTCGGATGAGCGTCTTTAAAGACAATATGAGCAGCTGTCGCAGTTTGAGAAGGGGAGAATCATCGGCATGATGGAAACTGGGAGGTCAGCTAGGCAAGTAGCTCGTCAATTAGGCCGCTCTGATTGTGTTGTGAGTAGGTGTTGGGACCAGTGGATCCGAGAGAGAGAGAGAGAGAGATGTCATTTACACGAAGACAAGGCTTAAGACGCCCTCGACAGACCAGTCGTAGAGAAGACCGCCACATCGTAAGAAATGCACGCGTACAGCCAACTACTTCATCAACCGCCATCCAGGCACAGGTAGCACCTTCAATAGGGGCCAATATATCTTCTCTAACTATACGAAGGCGCCTGGATGAAGGACATTTGGGATCGCGGCACCCATTACGCGTGCTTCCCTTGACGCCTACCCATCGACGCCTCCGTTTGGAGTGGTGCCACGCACGAGGAAACTGGACTGTAGTGGAATGGAACCAAGTCGTCCTTAGCGACAAATCCAAATTCAATCTCAGCAGTGATGACAATCGTGTTCGTGTGTGGAGACCCCATGGGGAACGCCTCAATCCTGCCTTTGCTTTACAGCGACACACCACTCCCACAGCTGGTGTGATAGTATGGGGTGCCATTGCCTACAATACACGGTCACCCCTAGTATTGATTCGTGGCACCATGACAGTCCAGCGGTACGTCCATGACATCCTGCAATCACATGTGTTGCCACTCATACATCGGCTCCCAGGAGCCATTTTTCAACAAGACAATGATCGGTCTCACACGGCAAGGGTATCACAAGACTGTCTCCACGCTGTTACTACCATTCCTTGGCCTTCCCGATCCCCATATTTGTCTCCAATCGAGCATATCTGGAATCATTAGGGACGGCGAGTTGGGCATCCCACGAGTTTGAGCGAACTAGAGACAAGGCTACAGCAAATATGGAATGAAATGTCTCAAAACATCATACAGAACTTTTATGCCTCAATGCCCGATCGTATCACATCATGCATTTGCGCTACAGGGGGTTCAACAGGGTATTAAATCCTCCGTTTTTTTGCCTTTTTCTCTGAAATAAATGATCCTTTTTCTTTGATTTTCTAGTCATTTACTTGTATCAAAGTAGGCATTACGTATGTAAAATTTCGTTTCATTTTGACGACACCTTCTGGATGCGCTAATTTTTTTGTCCATGAGTATATATATATATATAATCTATCTATTTAGTCTCTTATATTATTATAACAAAAATATAATTTTAAATAGAATTAAATATGCACAATATCGGAAAAAATAGGAATGGAACGTAACATGCGCTAACCTGATTATGTGTTGAGAAAAGTAACTAGTGTACGTAGGATTAATAGAACCTCTAGAACTATGTGTATTTTCTCAATAATATTTTCTCTTTTTATTTACAGTCTCATTTTTTCAATTGAAACTAATAAATTTTTATAAAACCTACCTTTTAAATTTTTTCTTATTTTCAATCTTTCCTTTAAAATAAAAAAATATTCTACAAAGATAAATTTGTTTGTATTATGTTTACCATCTCTACAGGGCTAAGGAATACATTATATAAGTCATGTTCTTTATTCGGAGGACTTTTTCATCAGTTTTCTTTGGATACTCTTTCATGTGGCATGATGCCTTACACTATGAGTCACTATTTTCTTTGGCGTGTGGGACTCATTTTTGCTAGCAAGAATAATTATTGATTTTTCTATGAGATGAAATACCATAAAATTTCCCCTAAAATAATTCAACAGAACATTAAAATAAACATCAAACATTTTATTTGAAAACGGAGATTAAATTCGCGTGCTTTGAAACACTAAGGCCTTAATTGATAAATTGCTTATTAACTTCATTTAGAAAGCAACATGAAGGCTGTTATCGACGGACCTCGTAATTTTGAGCTTTGTTTAAGTGATGAGGACGACACTTGAGCTGGCCCTAACCTCTTCTACACTACGTCTTCAGGAGGACTTAGGACCTCAACAGATTTAATGTGCATCAGCAGTGGTTTCAGGCTAAAACTCACGACTCAATGGAAACTACGCCCCTTGTTAGCCCACGACCATTATCACTAGGCTACCGTGGCACTCAGTAAGTGTATATAAGAAGCGATTCTCGATCTGAGGGTTGAATTTTCTATAGCTTTGCTATTCAGAATACCTTTCAACGACTGATAAAATGCCTCGCCGCAGGATTCCAGCTCATTACGAGTAACTGTCAGAATTTGAAAAAGGGCGTGTCATTGGATTGAAAGAGGCAGGTTGGGCAAATCGGAGAATGGCCCGTCATATGGGTGGAAGCGAGGTGGTGATTAAAAGATGCTGGCAAGAATGCGTGCACAACGGCAGATTTCAGCGTCATGATGGCAGCGGTCGACCTAGGGTCACAGCAGATCGGGAGGACAGAGTGATTTTCAGATCAGCTGTTACAGCGCCTTGTTCATTGTTATCAACCATCAGGTGTGCGACCCTCACACGAGTGTCTACCATGACCATTCACAGACGGCTGATAGAGCAAAATCTAAGCTCTTACCGACGGCCACGCCACCTGCCACTCACGCCTGCACACTGTCGAACCAGATTATAGTGGCTCGATCAGGTTGGAATAATGCTGAATGGGGACGTATAATGTTTAGAGACGAATCTCGCTTCCAACTGTGGATTGACGATTATCGAAGACGTGTCTGGAGACGCCCAGGTTAGCGAGCTGATCCTGCTTTCACTATTGCACGTCACTCAGGCCTTCAACCAGGAGTTATGGTTTGGGGTGCCGTTTCCCTTGACAACCGGGCCCATTTTGGTCGTCACTAAAGGCACACTTACAGTACAGCGGTATGTCAACGATATTCTGAGATCTGTTTTGCTACCATTCCTTTTGCAGTATCCTGGCCTCATTTTTCAGCAAGATAATGTCAGACTACATACGGAACGTGTTGCTACGAGCTTTCTTATAGCTTGTTAAACACTTCCTTGGCCAACTAAATCTTTCTGCAATTTATCATGTCTGGGATATGATGGGAAGGCGACTGTCTCTATCAAGGAATGTTGATGACCTAACTTGACAATTGGAGCAAATTTGGCGAGAACTACCGCAGGAAACCATCAGGGAGCTATATCACTCTATGCCACATGGTGTGGCAGCTTGCATCCAGGCTGGAGGTGAGTCAACTCCTTATTGAGCTCGTTAATTTGTAACTATGTAACTCTGAAATAAATCATTCAATTTTTCTGAAATTTTAATTATTTTCTATTCTGCATATAATTTTCCTATCATCCTTCACTATTGTTGAAGTCTTATCTAAATACTCCTGGAACAACCTAAAGCAAACAGTGAAATATTCAGGGAATTGGATCGTATAGAGCCTTTACAACTATATTGATCTACAGACCTTTGATTATTATAGATTATAGGGGTATGTTCATTTTCCCTTGAAATGTAGTTTCAGCTCTTACGAGATGAATGATTCAAGTATTTGTCATATATGGTGATCCTCGAACGGGCGGGTGGGTATCCTAGTAATTAAAGTCTTTAAAGACCAATATATTACTTTGTTTCAGGTGAACGAGAAATATACGATGGACCTTCGTGAATGAGTAGGCTGAAGGGATAGTATTACCACATAGCGACTTATCAAGTAAACAACTTTTAAGAGTCTTTTAAGTTGGAAACTGTCTTAGGATATTTGCTCTAATTAGTGTTGGTGCAGAACTTAAAAATCATCCAAGAATAACTAAAACGTATGGATATCTCCTCTTTTTTTCTGAACCATTTTTTAGAGGAAAGAAATAATTTTCCTCTTGAATAATAATTATATAGGTAAAAATTTTGCAATTATGAGTTTTTATGGGTTTTTTTTATCGTTGTTTTTATTTTATAAACTAGAAACAAAAGTCATCGTACATACTATACTAGGCTGCTTCTGAAGCAGTTCTGATTGAAATATTCTTAGAAGAAAAAGTAAAAGCAAAATAATAATAATAATATTTCCATGCTATTTTATTAATCAGTGGAGAAAATTCTTGAAAAACGAAAAAAAAAATGTGCTTTAATACCCTGAAAATACTTTAATCAGCGTGAGTGCAAAGTTTCCATTTTGTACCGGGGTGAAAGGAAGTCACACTCGAAATAGGGAGACCGAAAAAAGCTATGAAACAAATATCGTTATCATTTCACATTTTAACAATTTCTACCGTCAAAAGAAGTCCATTGCGTAACTGCAGTTCAAAGGGCCACACAATATTTTAAATTCCAATATAAATGTAATCAGCTTTCTCACAGATTTACGAAAAATATTGTTTTTCGTTTTCAAGGTGATATTATGGTTGCTTAATGAAGTTATGAGAGAAAACAATAAACATTAATTCATTTTACAAATATTTTCCTAATTTTGTGATTCATGTGCGAAGCGTTTATGCAAATAAATAAATAAATATTAAGTATAAGATTTGTAATATGATATCTGCTTGTCCCTTTCACGCATACTCATTGACATAAAAATTTGCGCAACAAGGAGTGAGATAGTTACGAAACTTGGCAGGAAGGTATATGTCAGGCATATGCGTAAATGATTAGAAATTCAGTGGGATTGCGCATTGCGTAATGCCACCAGAAGTCATTGAAATTTGTTCTCTTTGGATTATAAACAGGTTAGCAGAGATTTCTTTAGTACATTTACTATGTTGGAGACGTTTCTTAACTGGAGATGTCATTACGCCACCATCGGAGACAATGGTACTGAGTAGCTGTCTGAGTTTGATAGGGAAAGAATTATAGGGATGATGGAAACCAAGTAGTCAGCTCGGTGAGTAGCTAGCCACCTAGGCCATTCTGACTTCACTGTGGAGAGGTTTTGGGACCAGTTACCAAGAGAGAGGTCTGTTACGCGACGACTAGGCTCAGGATGCCCTCGATAGACGAATAGTCGAGAAGACCACCTCATTACACGACACGCATGCATAGCGCCAACTGTCTCATTGTCCACCTTCCATACACAAGCAGCACTCTGTGTCAGTCCGTACCATCGCAAGACACCTGGCTGAAGGATGGTTGCTATCGCGGCTCCCATTACATGTACTGCCATTGACCGTCACTTCTGTTAGGAGTGCTGTAACGCGCACGAACGGATTGGATTACAACCGAATTTGAATCAGGTCGTCTTTAGCGATGAATCTAGATTCAATTTGGGCAGTGATGACAATCGTGTACGAGTGTTTATGCGCCATGGTGAATGTCTCAATCCTGCTTTCGCTGTACAGCGGCACGCCGCTCCCACAACTGATGCGATGATATGGAGTGCTATCGCATACGACACACGGTTACCCCTTATATTGATCCATGGCACCATGACAGCCCAATGATACTCTCGTGACATTCTTCAGCCACATGAGTGTCCACTCATGGCAGGGCAACCAGGAGCCATTTTTCAATTGGACAATGCTCATCCACACACAACTAGGGGTTCGCAGGATCTTTTATGCTACATTTCTATCCTTCCCTGACCTACTAGATCCCGAATTTATCGCCAATCGAGATTATTTGGGATCATTTAGGATGGCAAGTTTTACAGCCTACGAGTTTGGTTGAATCAATGGCGCGTTTACAACAGCCGTGGAATGAGATGTCGCATAACATCATACGGGACTTGAATGCCTCAATGCCCGTCGGTATCACATCATGCATTCATGATAGATGTGGTCCAACAGGATACTAAAAAGTCCATTCATTTGTAATTTTTCCAACATTAAATGATCATTTTGCTTTGATTTTGTAATCACTTACACCAACCTTGTACTAACGTACGTAAAATTTCATTTTATTTTGACAATTCTTGCTACTCAAATTTTTATGGCAATGAGGCAATTTTATTTTATCCCCAATTAAAATTAGTTTTCATGATTTTTCTAAATTAATGTATACCATATTTTTAAGGAGAAATGAAAATTACTCATAAAAAGAAGAAGAAAACAGTGCTATTGGAAATCAACCAATGCATGATGCACAACACTTAGGTATAATCCACTTTTACCTCGACTACATCTTGTAAATGAATACAAATTCAAAAACCATGTTCTATTGTGTAATCAAAATACAAAAATGGACTGATGATTAGAAAGATTAGAGGTTATTCTTAATTCTTAGCAGAAAATCAGAACACCTATGTTTCAAATAGTTTCTCATTCGTATAAGGAAAGTAAACTTCCTACTGAGAGAGACAAGAAAACGCCATAAAATTTCATTTAATGAAAGTGAGAAAATGATGGAGTAGTCAAGAAATATTGGCCCCTCAAAAAAACTCAGAACAATAGTCCTTTCGTGGATTTCTGAAAAACTAATTTCGCCTGAGGAATGAATTTTTTTAAACACATCCACAGACAACTGAATTCCTGAGATATAAAAATACATTTCTATATTCACAGCTATTTATAAAAAATAGGAGCAGTAAAATATTGAAAAAAATTCATAAAACCGTTTTTAGTTTGAGAATTACAAAGAAGAGCATTGGAAATTGAATAAAAATATTTTTGTTTGCTTTTATTGTATATAAAATTCAGTTGTATAGTTTTCAAGACTATCAAATATTATTTCTATTACAAATATTCATATGTATTCTTTCAATACATACCTTAAATTTCTCTCTCTCTGTGTGTGTGTGTGTATACATATACGTATATATATATATATATATATATATATATATATATATATATATATATATATATATATATATATATATAAGTACCCAGCCCCATATTTTCTTTAAAATGAGGAAAACCAGCACTTTAGGTATATTTAATTCTGTGTAAAACAGGATAAGACAATGTCACCGAAAGACATTCTTCTTACTCTCCTATTCAACTACTTTTGTCGGTGATTGTACAAAGTCTATCAAAGTAAATACATGTCATAAAATATATACCCGAAATATAAATTACTCACCATTTAATTATTTAAAAATAGCATTGGGATTTTGCTACAATTGGAAATCATGTAGTTTTTTATGTCACGTGTGTGTAAGATAATTCAAACAAAATTATTAACTCGGAATCATTTGGTATAAATGGATACAAACAAATTAAATATACATACACATCAATTTTGCATTAGGACAAATTACAAGAACATAATATTTTTGTTTAAAAATTTTTTAAAACAATCAATCGAATATAAGACTCTAAATAGTGGAATCTTTCTTACAAACTAAAGTTTCTTTAAAATAAGCTTCGTGGAATGATTTATCTGTCTCTAGAATAATTTTAAAGGTTGGTATTTTTTACTCGGCGAGTGCTTATTGATCCGTGTGAAAATGAGATCAGTCGAACGATGGAAACATGTTATAAACATTCATTTTCAAGTCAGCGGAAGCAATAAATTTTCTTTTAATCTTTTAAGAAATATTTTACCACGAAAAGTAAAAATATTACTTTCTCAGGTTTATTTTAGTGTTTTAAAAAGGATAACTTTCTTCCTATTCAATGGTGCCTTTGATATTTCACAGCAATAATTCTTTGTTACTCTAGAAGAAGAGTTATTTTTTCCGTATGTGTAGTATACGAAAGGGGGGAAAAGGATTCATTCAGGGCCAATTGCACTCATCTGATTATTTTTTCTCTAAATATGAAGACGGTATTACTATATAATAGGACTATCCATATTGAAATTTCAATCAAAGTTTCTTATCTTTTCCTCAGGTATGCTTATTTTTATTCATTGCATTTTATAAATTGTAATCCTCGTGTGATCCCTTCAAGATAGATTTCAAAGATGGAAAGAATAAAACATTTATCCATGCTCTTCAAGTTTCCTTAAGTGCTCCAAATGTTATGTAGTTGAATTGTGGTAATTTGAACACGTGAATAGTTAAAATTTAATCAGAATTGATTTTAAAATAGAAGAAGACTTACACTGAAACCTTTTGGTGAGAATCTCCACAATTTTATTCTTCTAAATTAAAACCACCTTTTACAAAATATCATTAGAAAAGCAGCAAAATATAGCAAACGATTTTCTTGAAACAAAAAATAATAATTTATAATAATTTTATGAAAAAGGTAACATTTATTTACCAAACGTTACTTGGTAAAATTATTAGGATATTTATTACATTAGATGACGTTATTTACAGTGACATTATTTAGTTGACTGTTGCATCATCTTGCGAAATATATAGAAATAACATAACAGACACTATTTTATGCTTTTATGATATTCCCCTATCAGAAACTGTGGCAATTTAGGCAAGAGATCGTACCGTAGGTTTCCAAGAACGAGATTGTCTTATTGTGATAATCTTTATTCAGGAACAGCTGGATTCACTATAATGGGTGTGTCCTTTATATCTTCAGAAGTTAAATATACTGGCTTAAGACTGTCTACAGAAATTTTAATAGAATTCTTGATTTTAACAGTGAAATACTTATCAGTTTGGTCGAGAACTGAAAAAATGTCCTTGATCAGATGGCTTGAGATGTTTCCTCCTCCCTAGAAGAGTCTTCAAATCTTTAAGTATTAAAACTCATTCAATCATTTCTTAGAACTTTTCTTGGTCATACAAATTCCATATGATCTTGTAAATTGCTTGAGAAAATGTCAGAAATTGATCGGATACTTGCTGCAATAAAGAATTCTTCAGGAACCTTAAGGCCTTGGCCCTTAACCCTCTGTGCAATCATATAATCTGCCACGTCCATTTCCAAGGAAGCCATATGGAAACCCTCCGAGCGATAATCACACCCAGTAGCGGGTGGGAACGATAGGAATTTGAAATACTATTTCGTTTTTATCTTTTTTGCTCATTGTAATGTAAAACTAGAATTTGGAAGGGAGCTCTCGGCAAATGCAAACACATTCATTTATGGCTAAGAGACATCGAGTAAAATAACTGTGTAAATAATTGAGTCTAACCTCAAATATAATTTTTAATTTGAATCAAGCAAATCACCCCATTTATTATTTTCTGTACTTATCGTGAACCATTTGGTAACACTGGTTGTGTTTCTTCTTTGGTGGAATTGAAACAAACATGGTAAAGAAAAATCTACATGTTTTGGGACCACTGGATTAACTGACTTGTTTTTGCGAGTTAAGTTTAAGTTTACAAGTTGTGAGGTAAGTTTGCATTTAACTGAAGAATACATATTTTGGGGAAATTGATGAATTTATATCTGTGAAGAATATATTTTGTGATAATCGATGAATTTGTGCGTGTAAACTACATATTTTGATAATTGACGAATTAATAACAGAAGTATAAATTTTGGTAATTGATATTCTACTGATATTGATTTGATTATTTGATACATATTCATTACAGTAATAATGAAGGTGGTAAAAAACTAGAAGTAAAGAATGGAAGAAAGTGCATCGGGCTTCATTTACAAATACCTGTAATAACTTAGAGAACTCATTAAATGAGGACACCGTTATTTTTTTTTTAAATATAAATATGCAAATAAAATTTGTTTAAACACAAGGAGACACTTTAGAGCTTGTCCTTGATGATTATTCAAATAATGTTGTTGAAGAAAAAGAAATAAAAACTGAATTTGATTAAGTCGAAGATTTTGTGGAAAAATCCATTAGAATGCTCAAAAAATAGATAACTTCAAAGGCTCAAAAAATAATTGATAGTTTTAAATAGATAGTGATATTAGGAACGTAATCTTTGATAGTAGTCAACAGTTAAATGCTGACGAAGAAAAAATTAAGTTGTGTGGAGATTGTTACTTTTCTAGATGAATGAAGAGGAAGCTATCAATGGTTCCTTTAGGTCACTCTTTCTTTGGAAATGGATTTAATGAACCAAGAATTTCTTGAAATCCTGCCAGAGAGAAACAACTGAAAGATTGAAGAAATTTAATTCAAGTAAAGGGAAAATCTGACATAGATAATGGGAGGGCTCCAATCGGCTTAAGCAAAATGAAGATGTGAGGCATGTATCAAATTTTGATGATCATGAAAATGAAATTTCTAAAGGTAAGAAAAATATACCTATTGATCTTTCTGTAGAAGATTTATTCAATCACAAATGAGATTTGCGAATTCGAAAGAAATGAGGTTGAAAACTAAGAGATGATTTTAATGGCATAATATGACCTTAATTTCAATAAACATCAATCAAAAAGGAAAGATAACATAATTGAGTGCACGCCCTCTCCATTATGTCCCAAAAGATGAATCGGTACTCCCTTACCTTCTTTCATTTTGCTTGATTCTCATGAAAAGCAGTTCCTAAGACGGAATCGTTGAAAAGAAACTCCAAAGAAGAGTTTGTGATAAAAAAATCCATTAATGAAAGATTCACGAAATAGATTCTATAATTAGACTAAATAAGAGCAGTAATCCATTAAGTGAAATCTGAAGATCCTACTGCAGAGAAACCTGAAAATATTGTATTCGTAGAATATGACAACCTCAGAAGAGAACTGATTAGTCGTTAGGAAAGGCAACCGAAATCCTACCAGAATGAGATAAAGTTTCCAGGTTAATTCGAGCAAAAAAATGTCCAGGTTAAATCTACGAAGAGTGAACTCCTTAGACCGAACTCCTTAAGTCTCCTTAGAGACTTTACCGTCTGGAAAAATCATCCCAGTGGATTGAAGAGCATCAGTAGAGAAGGCAAGAAAACCTTCTGAAACTTCATTGTCTGCAGAGACCAAGAAGTCCAGTATTACATGATATGAGAGGAAATTAAAAGAATCTGAAAGAGAGACTTCAGACCTTTAACTTTTTCACAGACTGATATCTTCTTTAATTTTAGGAATAGCACTTGAACATTCCGAGAGTAACTGAACCAACCACTTTAGAAAGTTCCATTTCTTATGAGGTTACTTTTATAATAAGCCCAGGTTAGAATTTGTCGCCAAAATAGATTCATAAGCATGCAACTGAGCGATAACCATACCCAGTAGCGGATGTGAACGATATAGATTCCAAGAACTCCTTTGTTTTTATCGTTTTTCCTCCTTGGAATATAAAACCATTAATCGAAAGGAAGTTGTCGGTGAATGCAGGCACATTCGATAATGTGAGTCCTGATACAAAATAACTGTATATAAATAATTATTACTTAAAATAATTTTTAATTTGAATTTAGCAAGTCGTCGAAACAAATATGACAAACAGAAATCTTTAAAAATCCACATCCGCGGGAATGGCAGTTTTTAACTGCAAGCAACAAATACATCCAGAATATGGGTTTATGTGCGTTAAGAGAGACATGTAGTGTTGTGTGGAAATGTTATATTTTTCTGTTGTTCTGAGAGATGATAAGCACACCACAATGTCTAGACAGAATGTTAAACAGCTCAGAACCAAATCGAGATCCGCGATCAGTAACAAGATCAAAATCATTTTGAGGGTAATGTGTTTATCAGCGACGTGAGGCGGAAATCATCACCACTTTTTTAAAGGAAATTCGATATTTTACGCAAAAGTTGCAACAATCCTTACATTTTTTTTCAGCAGAGATTCCTGCTAAATCAAGCGGAAAAACTTCTTTAGAGTTGTACCTCTTATGAAGTCGACTGCGTTAGCGTTCGCTATAATTTGGATCACTTCCTCTTGAAAAGCGGCTTACATTTAACAATTCTATTTGCTGTTCCGGATATTTGATTCTTTCACCGAATTTTGTATTTGAATCTTTAGATACTACTTCTATGGTAGAAATAGAATAAGCCTTTGTTCTAGAACTTCTGTTATAAATTTTGTCGGGATCAAAACAACCTTTTATAAAAATATAGTTACAAAAGCAGCAAAATGCGATTTTTTTCCAAACGAAAAGTAATTCATAACAATTTTGTGAAAAAGGTTACATTAATTTACCGAACAATATTTTTAGAAAGCAATTATTAATTGGAATTCATTACATTATATGATATCACTATAAAAAGAAGTTATATATATATTGAGATGTTTCCTAAGAAATTGGACCTAAAATATTACTAGCGAATACAATCATGTTAATACAGTTGCAGTTTAAATTTAGTTTCCCAACAGTTCATTTTGTAAATTTTCTTCGTTGTAGACCATTTAAGCTTGAGAAATTTAGCTGAACTGCAATAATATTTTTCTTTCACTGCTTAGTAAGATTAAGTATGTAAAAATAAATTTGTCATATTAAAATATTCTTTTTTTAAAAAATATTTTTCAAAAATTTTAGTTTTCAAATTTGATTCTTTTTTCTTTTACTACGAAAAGGATTTTCGTAAAACAAAACCCACGCAACTTATAATAGTGATAATTCCATATATGGTTTCTAATATTTTCTGTATGTTACGATTTAAATATTTTGTGTTTCAAATGAATGTCAAGAGGAATCCTTCCACTAAAATGCAACATTGATCCTGATACAAATTCAAAATTGGTCAATTTAGTTTAGATCAGTTTTTATTAACGTCGCACTAGAAGCAACACGAGGGCTATTGGCAACGGACCTCGTGATTTTGAACCACGGTCAAGTGACGAGGCCGACACCTGAGCTGGCACCCCCTCTCCTAACATCCACACCACGCCAAAGGGAGGACTATGGGCCCCGAACAGATTTAACGTGCATCAGCCCCGGCTACACGGCGGGTCTTTGGCGGCCAAGGCTCGAACCCGCAACTGAACGAAAACCGCAGGTCGCGAGTCCACGACCTTGACACTGGGCTACCACGGCCCTCAAAATTGGTCAAAGTAGCATTTAATGGAAGTAGTCTTCTGCAAATGACTTCTTTCCCTTGTATCTTTACAAATCATAATTATTTTTCTTAAATATATATTTTTCAAATGAATAGATTGTCTAAAGAAATATCTACATTAAAAAAAAGTCACAATCAGTGTCAGGATATTTCAAAGAACATATGAATCAAATATCAAAAAAGGGATTTATATCATTTCCCGCAATTAGTTTCAAAAAGTAGTTGCTATAAGATGTGTTAAACCTAATTATAGATGAAGAGTTTTTGAGTTTTGAATAAAGACTTTGTGCTTAGTAAATTAATAAAAGTATTACTTAAAAATTCTATTTGATATTACTTTAACTTTATTTCTTAAAATCTAGTGATAATTTATATAGTTATTAACTATCTTAAAGGTTACGGGATTTTCTGAGGAAAGCTATTTTCCAACCCAATCTGTTGTTTGAATCCTTACAAATCTAAATATATTTTTTATTTTCAATGAAATAATCAAATGGTTTACAAACGCTAGGGAGGTTATCATAAAATGTTCAAAATCCTTTGCTCATATTGGTCCCCTTTTATTAAAAATTCCTATTACAATCGTTCAAGTCATGACATTTTTTTTTAAATTTTCCTTTCCAAAAGCTTCCTTTTTGAAACATGAATCGGAAAATTCAAAAAAAAAAAAAAAAAAAAAAAAAAAACGAAAAAAAGCTGTATCTTTTTAGATGTGACTTTCCTCTAGCTTTTACATATTTTTATATGCAATTTCCACATTTAAATAACTCTGAAATAGCAATAATTTGAGCTTGTTTTCTCAATAACATAGAAATATTCTAATCTCATGCAAATTCTACTCTTTGTCACTGTCAAAATGTTAACTAAAAGCTTATTCATTTTTAATAAAAAAAAACTTGAGGTCAGCTTTATATATATGTGTTTATATAAGGATATACAAATAAATCATACCAAATATGCTGTTGGGAACTCTTGAAATGATGTATTTCGTAAATAATTCTATAGAAGAATTTCCCTTTATTATTTTTAATTACTATTTCAATTATCTGAAAGTAAAACCTTTAAAAACTGAATTCAGCTTTATTTTTTAAAGCTTTAATACAATGTTCTTAAGCTTAAAATACGTTAGTTTAAAGTATTGAAAAAAGAAGCTTTGTAAATTATTGAGAGCGTTTTAAAAAAAATAGAGCCACATTTAATACAATCTAAAATTATTATGTCAAACGTACATAAAATTTATGTCAGTTGGATTATTTTTTTTTTTAGTTTTCGGGTTATGAATAACTTATTTGCTTTACAATCCTATCAATAAATGTACGTCTTCAAGAGCGCTCGGTTAGTTCAAAAATTAATAGAGTTTTTTAAATTAAATAGAATCATTTCGGTTGACTCCTATTACATTAGATTCTCCAAAGGAAGCCTAAGAACCACTAATGATAAAGTTATAAAACATGAACAATATTTACATACTTATACGAAGTTTTGCAGTCAAACACACATTTTGTTACAATTATAGAAAATGTATTTCAAATTCTGTAATTTTAAATTAATATTGGCCTTTTAATCCTTTAATGAGCATTTTTTTCAGTTATCATAAAAAAAATAAAATTGAATGCAAAATTAGAACAATGAGTCACGTTGTTCACATTTTTACACTATATATGAAATAAGTCTTACTCTAATGAAGATAAAAACGTTTTGAATGCTAAGATATTAAAGATATATTTTAATGTAGGTGTCTCCTTTTCCCTTGGCTAGACAACAGGTATCTGATTTTGCTACGTCGTGTATAACCTTTTAAGGATTGCACGCAAACACAAAGAACAGCCACCCATGGTAAAAAACAGCCACCCATTTCTATAGCAAAAAAAAAAAATTGCTGCAGAAACTATGATAAGATTAGAACCGAAATTTGGTTTAATAGTTTCTTTTCTAATATATTTTTTGATATCATTTTCGTCTATAATTTTCAGAGGTCGTTTGTTGACTGGAATTTTTGCCGCATATTAAAAGCAAAAGAGCCGATTGTAACCACTTCTTACTTACTTCCAATAGAATAAAATTGGAAACACTTCGGAAGGAACGATTCGTAGTTCTTCATTGAACAGAAAAAAGGAACATATGTTATTCCGATAAACAGTAATACAAAACTCGTCTCTAAAGTACAGTATACTTTTCTGTCTATTTATAATAATTTCAAATAACAATAAAAAGCATCATATACATAAGTTAGTACCTGAATGATTATATTGAAGACGGTAGAGAAAAAAATGACATATTTCAAAATACAATAAATCTTTCTGACGCGCAGTAGGAAAGAATACTGGCAATATTACGTTATCTAACTTTCTTACTTCAGCTGTTGTTGATATCTTTCCGATTCATTTTTGCGAATCGAGATCCTATTACATAGTTTGATTAACAGTCAAGGGAAATTGCTTGATTTTCTCAATCAGTCTGGAACATACTCAAATAATTTTTAAGCAACTGTTGGCAAATCAAAATTCATTATAATCATATTCCGAGGGATGAAGTTTAATATGAAAGTGAGGAATCTCAAAGCGGATGGATTTATTTTCACAGTAAAATTTTATTCTGAGTATCTGACATTGACAAATTTTATTCTGAGTATCTGACATCTATTATTGAACCAACTTTCAGGGCCTTACCTTCTCTGGTGAGTAAGGGTTTCCCAAACCCGAGGGAATTGAGAGGTCTTTTTCTATACCGTGAAGTTTACTGACTTTGGTAAACACGGGGGGGGGGGGGGGGAGCTCGGGTACCCTAGCGAACTTTCTCATTTGTCGATGGTACTTCTTGTCAAATTGGTATTTTCACCGTTTTTTCCACTCAGAGGCACATCTTTGGGTGCGTAACATACATGATGCTACGTCCCCGAGATACCCGAAAACCTTGGGAATGAAAAAAAAGAAAAAGAAGAAAAATATCTCTATTTTGCTTACATTTAAGTTGCAGGCTGCATATGCAGTTCCCTTTCTGTCCATTTGGAGTGGCGGCAGTAGCATAGTGGTCATGGTTTTGGATTCGTGGTCGGCGGTTTTCGTTCAGTCATAGGTTCGAGCCTTGGCCGCTAAAGACCCTCCGTGAAACTGGAACTGATGTGCAGCACGTTAAATCTGTTGGGACCCAAAGTCCTCACGTAGGCGTTGTGTGGAAGTTAGGAGAGGGGGTGCCAGCTCAGGTGTCGTCCTCGTCACTTGACCGAGGCTAAAAATTAAATTTCCAATAGCCCACGTGTTGCTTCTCGTGCAACGTTAATAAAAACTAAACTAAAAAAAAAACTTTCTATTTATTGTTGATTTTGTGATTATTTTAAGTTTGGTTCCATTTTGTTCTTTAGTTTTTATATTTGTTTTTATTATTATTTAGTTGGAGATTTAAAAATAAAAAAATTAATTTATTACTATAACGTCAGTTCAAGTTTATTTTACCTGCCCCGCATATTTGCCTTTTGAGGTGACCCGTGTCGGGGTAAGTGGAATCTGGGGATCCTGTTGCGTTCCTTTCGGCTCATACTTCTCCGTAGAGGAGTGAAGACAGGAGTTGGCTGGTGATCGCTTCTTACGGGTTCTTCTCGAACCCCAAAGATGTTGCTTTAGGGTTAGTATTGCAGTTAAGGGTGCCTCAAGTGAACCAACGGATCCACTCCCCGAAAATGTAACACTATACTCCAGTGCTACCTCAGAGGCAATTGCCTTGTTTGGCAATTGCCAGATGACTGGCGGGCTATCAACCTCCTTTCCTTCTATGGAGGTGGAGTAACAAAAGTTACATAGTAAAACAAAGCATTTTGCAGTATTGAACAATCAGTTTTATATAATCAAGAAAATGAAAGGTCTCTGAAGAAGGTCTCTGCAATCCTCATTCATAAAACTTTATTAGGAATAGGGGAGAGACTAAAACAGTTAAAAAAAACTGAATTCTGGAAATATTTTAGCTGAGGTATCCTCTGCCAAACAAGCTGAAATGCTACTAAAATTTAAAAAATATAGGCAACAATATAGTTAATGTTACACCCCATTATTCTTTGAACCTTTCGCGCAGTGTCATCTCCAAATCGGAACTATACAGAAGCCGACATCTTACATATTTTAAAGGACCAAAATGTTTCTGTCCGAAGAATAACAATCCGTCTCGATGGTCAACATTTAATCGTCACCTTTAATAGTCCTACCCAACCGAAATCAATAAAAATAACGTATTTAAATTACCCCTTCCGACCGTATATATCCAACCCTTTGCGCTGCTTCAAATGCCAAAAGCTTGGGCATTCTTTTCATTCTTGCCGTGGTCAACAAACCTGTACCCAAAGTTCCATCGTAGGGCATGAAATCAGGTAGTGCAATTCGGATCCTTTCTGTTCGAATTGCAAAGACGATACTCCTGCCTACTCCCGAAAATGCCCTCGATAAATCACCGAAAAATAAATGCAAAGTCAAAATAAATCAAAATATTTAATTCCTTGAAGCACGAAAAATTGTAAAGGATCGTTCTGCAACACTCGGCTTATCTTATGCAGCTTCACTAAAAACCAATAGCTGCATCCCGCATCTTAATAATCCTCCGAAAACAAAACATATTAATACTCAAACAATGGGAATAGAAATAGAAGTTCCTAGACTTACGACTTGGAAAACTGTGGCTTTTGCATCAAAACTCTTTACAAGTAAAGTTCATTCCTCAAATAAATTTCCGTCTTCTCCTTCCAAAGCCACAAATACAAAATCCCTCAAATAAAAACAAAAATTGCATCTGTCATTCAACATCCAAAAAATGCAGGTCCATCTAGAAGCAAACAACAGTTAAAAAATCCAAAATCAAATATCAGGTTTAAAAAGTTACGTACAGCCTAATATAGCTCACCAATACAAAAAGGGGTCTTAAAAAGCAGAATAAAAGTGTTCTTATTAAACTGAAATTGGATTATGAAGAAGAATTAAAAGTTTATTTTTCAAACGAAAACAATATAATTCTTCGGCGGATTAGAGGATTGTTTTATCCTTTCTTTTTATTTCTCTCTTCCGTGGCCTACTTGATTTCTTGGAATTGTCGCGGATTTAGAGACAAGATCTCAGAATTAAAGGATATAATAAAGTAATATAATTCAAAAGCAGTTGCCCTTCAGGAAACTTATTTAACACTTAAAGACAAAACCAGTATATATAGTTGTAATATTTTTAGCAAAGGTCATATTATTCAGAAAGCGAATGGGGATATCGTTTTATTGACATCCTACTTTTTTCCAATATTACAAATATATTTACAAACATCACTTCAAGCTATTGCTGTCAGAATTCATATTCAGTCCTAAATAATCATCTGTACATTATACTTGCCGCTAACACCCACATTGACACACATCACTCATATCAACAACCTATTCAATCATCTTCAAATGCCTTTTATTTTGCTTGGAGATGAAAATGGACATAACATAATACTCTTTGGGGAAACAGCAAGAACAATCCAAGAGATACAGAAATAGAAAAGGTCATTTTGGATAATAACCCCTGCCTATTAAACAAAAAACCAAACAACATATTTTCATTTACCTACGAGGACATTTCATTCAATAGATTTGGCAATTTGTTCCCCGTCCGTCTTACCTTTCTGAATACTTAAAATGAATAATTATTTATACAATAGTGATTACTTTCCGATTCTATCGGATTGTGAAAACTTTATACCGCAGTACATCATATCTAATAACAGATACATATATAAAACTGGGCATTATTTTCTTCTTTAGCTATTATCAATGGAAACATAATAAGTTCTCAGAGTATTGATAAGGTTTCAGAGGACAAAACAAACATAATAATTAAAAGTGTAAATACATCCAATAAAATAGCTTCCAATAAACCAAAAGGGCAATCAAAACCATGGTTGAATGAGGATTTCAAAGAAGCATATGAAAAACAGAGGAGGTCATAGAATATTTGTAAGCGATATCCTACCCTAACAAATTTTATTTTATGTAAACAATATAAAGCCATATTTTGAATAATTCAACGCCGAAGCTAAAATGAATCATGGATGATATATGTACAAAATATAAATAGTAATATTATAGGAAAACAATTAAGGGATACAGTTAAATATGTCTCTGGTGTTTTTATTAACAAAGTCCAATTTTAGAATAAAATGGTCTCATTCCTGACCGAAATTTCAGATACAACAGCCTTATCTCTGCCTCATATTGCCAGATCTGGTAATTATTCAGATAATTTTAAAAAATAAGACTACTACTGAAAAAGAGAAAACCAATTTTATAATCAGACACAATTTACCTTACAATAACGATTTTAATTCATCCTTAGGAAAGAACAGATAATATCACATACCAACTCATAAAACATTTACCGTATAACTAAAAAGTAAACCTTTTAAAGTCTTATGATAGAATCTGGAGAAAGCATCACTTTCCTAATTCTTGGAAACATGCAAACATCATTCCAATTTTAAAACTAAGATCCATCGAGTTGTCTATGTAAAACCCCAGAAAAAATGGTAAACGACAGGATTATGCAAGTTTTAGAAGAAAAAAATACAATTTTCTACCGTTACAAAGTGGCTTTAGACGAAATAGATCTACTAAGGAAAATTTAGCCATTTGGAGACACAGGTATGAGATGCTTTTGTTTAAAATAAATATCTTGTTTCTATCTTTTTCGTCACTGAAAAGGCGTACGATCGAACTTGGATGCATGGAATCTTAAGGGATTTATACAATTACGACTTAAGGGATAACCCACAAATTTTTTTAAAGGTTTTTAGAACACAGGTAAATTTTAAAAAAAGTTCTTAGAGCACAGGTAAATCTTAAAAAAGTTTTTAGAGCACAGGTAAATCTTAAAAAAGTTTTTAGAGCACAGGTAAACTTAGATTTTAAAGTTAAAATAGACTCGATCTTTTCTGATGGCTTTACTTTAGTAGGGGTGCTTCAGGTGAGTGTATTGACACTTTTTATGATAAAAATTAATAATACCGTTTCGAACATCCCTCCATTTGTAAAAGCTCTTATTAATGTTGACAACCTGCCAATTGCATACATAGGGAAAAAATTAATTCTATCAAACGACAGCTACAACAGTCTATAAACAAAATAACCAATTAGACGAATGAAAACTGTTTCTGCTTCTCTCCGACAAAAGCTGCTTATATACATTTCTGTCGACTAACGAAACTTCATCCGGATCTATAAATTTATTGCAACATTTAAATTGAAGTAGTAGACGAAATAAAATTTTTAGGACCAATTTTGGACAAAAATCTAACGTTTCGCCCTCGTGTCTTATAGTTTCAAAAACAATATGAAAAATCACTGAACAATTTAAAAGTTTTATCGCATACTTCATGGGGGTCTGACCGCATTTGTATCTTCCAAATTTATCATGCTCTCATTCATTCGATATTGGATTATGGTTGAGTGGTGTGCGGTTCAGCCAGAAAATCAGTTTTATGCAAACTGAACTTTGTACATCACACCGCACTAAGATTTCGTTCGGGAGCTTCGGAAGTATCTGGACTATTACGAAACTTCATTAAACATAAAGCGACAAATTTTGTCTATTCAATACAATTTTAGAATTTTATCATCATCATCTAATGGTGTATCATTTTCAAAGAAAAGTCTATTTTTAGACACGCTATATGGTGCCAGAAAGTTTTAAATACCTCCATTTAACAGAAGAGTACAAATATTAATCTAGGGCTATGGGTTATCTGATATATCTAGTAATATATGGGTTACCTGAAAGTAGGCGAGGTGTTTAATCCTGGTACGGGAACAGAGTTTTAATTTTAAAAATCCTTTTAAAAATTTTGGAAAATCAGACCCACCTCAAAATATTTTTATTCCATTTTTCAATGACTTTGTTCAACAATATCCTGATTTTAAGCACATGTACACTGACGGTTCCAAGTAATCGAATCATGTGGGCGCTTTATTTTTAATTGACAATTTACTTCATAGTTTTAAACTTCATCCTTCATGCTCCGTTTTTACAGCGGAGGTTTCAGCTTTTCCTAAGGATTTGTACATTCTGTCAAGTCGTCAGGATGAGAAATTTGTCTTATTAACGGATTCAATGAGTGCAATGGAATCCTTAATTCATCCTCAACATTTATCTCACCCATTGATCATTAAGGTATCCGACTACGTTCAGAGCCATGATTTTGAAAAAAAAAGAAAAAAAAAATGTAAAAAACGAATAATAATAATTTTTTTATATTTAGTATCATCTGAATTAGGATGTACATAAAAATTATTTTATAACAAAGTTTTATAACAAAGAAAAACTTTAAAATGCAATTTTTTTATCAATATTAAGAAAAAATAGCACATTTTCAAATATATACACTTTTCATTAAAAATCTTTCTACAACATTGTTATTTAGCAAATGTATAGATATGAAATCAGTACAGACCCTGAATTAGGATTTTTTAATAATTCATATTATTTGCAGAGTTATTATGAGTCGAAATAACAGCACGTGTTTTTTTTTTAAAGTCCTCCATTCTTATGCATTAAAATGCGAATAAATCCACTTATAAACCATACATTACAAAATACTAGTACAATATGAAAAATATTTCTACCAATTTTTATCAATATATAGTAAAAATGATTGGAGTTGTCACCTTTCAAAAATTGTAAGCATATTAAAAATTATATTCCACAGAAGATGGATCTAAAGTTACAACTTGTACAGAAAACAAAGATATACATATCAAATGAACTTAAATTCCCCTCCCCCGCCCTTTTATAAGTCACATAGTCTTCTTTCTCTTTTTTTTAAATTTGATTTTCTTGTAGTTCTAATTATTTTTCAGACCCTTTTGCTGATAATAACGAAAGTCCTTTGGAGTCAGCAATGAGAATAATGTCAAAATTCTTAAAGGCATCAACTGCATACTTCCCAGGAATCATGTATAATGCATGTAATATTTTTAACATTCTCTTAGAACCATCATGAAAATGTATTACATATATATGTATCCAGAGTATATATTTCATGATCGACAAATACATCTTTTCGGATTATTTTCCATTGAAACATTCATTGGAATTCTGCGTTTTGCCATGGAGACATTTTTTTAAATAAACTTTGATCACATGAATCAAAATATGAACATTTCATGGAATTAATAATGGTTTTAGGCAGACTTTTGCACTTTTCATTTACTTTAGTTCCGCAAGCAAACGCACGTTGATATTTACACTAACTAAATTTTCCCTTCGGGCACTGGCCATGCATTGCCTGATCCACTCCTGAACCACTGTGATAAAATACTGCTATTACAGCACTTTGCGTTCTCGGAAAATCACAACATTGCTTCTGATAGCAATGCCTTAGTAATTTTGCAATTTATTAATAAATTTATGGGTAAATTTTGCTTTTCCACTTGATTTTAGTTATGAAGGAGGGTTACGACTCTTTTTTGAATGTGCCCTATGCACTTATATTTGCTAACACTATTTTTCCCATACATGTCTTTTACTTCTGAGTAACCTTGTGAATCACCGTCACTGTAAAAGGACGAATATTTCAGCTGTCTGAAATGGCAAGACCGTTCATAGATATTATATGCACTAACAGACTCCATGCTGGATGATGACCCAGAATGATTTTGTGAACAAATGTTCATTCAACATTTTGTTTTGAGCACATATGCGACAATTATTTGGCATAATTTCTATATCTACAACTTTACCCAATTAAAATGGATAAAATTGCTACACACCCATTAAATTACGTGTGACTTCTACGTTGCCAACTGACATCACAAGATACACCTCAGGTTGTCAAACCTTCCTGCGGATGATTCATCTCCTTTTTTTCAGAATCCACAGCATTTATGGAATCCTATGTAATATTTGGCGCAGCTTCCAACAACTTCTTTTCACAGTTCCTGAAAGCTGAGTGATAAATATAGCATAATTAATGAGGCACTCCACTTTTTCGATGCATTATGACCTTTTCCAATTAACCACATACCTAGAACAAATTAAATATTGATTCCATTCATCTTGTCTCCTTTTTTAGTTTATGAAAAACTATGAATAAAATTACAATTTGTGCATTTAAACAGCATATTGGGAAGAAAATCAAAACTGGACTCTCCCTTGAGTTCTAAACTGTTATAAACACAATAAGCTACTCAGCATTCAATTATACTTGAAATAACTTCTAGACTAAGTAAATACTAAAGCAGCGCCACGTATAATTTTTTTATCCTATGCCCTTCTCCGACCTTTCAATCATGAGTCGACGAGCAGCTCAATATAGTGAAGAGTGATACAAGCAGTCAGCTAAAACTTTGTCAGTAACACACAAAAATAAAGAGTTAAAACATTGAGTTAGACAGAGCATAACCTGAAGTGTTCACCTGTCATGATCATGCCATAGTCGCAAAGAGGACAAATATCTGTTCTCGTGAGTCCAATTCTACACAGGTGGCTCTGTAGATAGTCATGGCCCGTAGCAAGTCTAAAACAGGCCACTCCAACTGCTCTAGGTAAAGAAACAGTAAATTCTTGATGACTTATTCAATAGGGAAATTCATTTTTTCCTAGAGACCTTTTCGCTGTAAATACTGAGACGGTTAGATTTGAGAGAAGAGGGTATATATCTTTTTATATGCAGCAGAACCAGAGAAGGATTTGGTTGCATCATTTGAGAATCATCTTTGGCCATCACATCTTTTTTCTATATCCAGATATATTTCCATATATCCAGTAATGGCTTGGAATCCACTGCAGGGCAATGCGATTCTTAACATTCAACAGTTTGTCTATTTTTTCCTTGCAGTTCCTAGATATCTCTCAATTACAGAGATGGAAAGCTGTTAAGAGAGTAATCGCCGCCTTGAAATCAAAGAAAAAGAAAATATTTTCTTTTTACTCTGCTCTATTTTATCTAAGTCTAAAGAGATGGCGGCTATTTCACCCTCTAAGTTGTCAAAGTATCTTCCAACGGCAGAAGAAAATGAAAATTCCGTAGAGTAAGACCCAGCTCCAGCAGTTTTAATATCCCCTTCAGCTAAACCATCAGTGTAGGCATGAAGCCAGAAATCAATCGGGAAACGTTCATGAACAGTAGCTAAAGCAGTGCATTTCAAATCAGAATCGAGAGAGTATTTCTTGCTAATATCTAAAACAAGATCCAACTAACCTTTTGCAAGTTTAAGATTTTTCATTGGGTACCAAGGATGAGGAAAGGGAGATTGTTTCGATATCTGAAGATTGTTTTACAGCGGACAAAATTATATGAATGTTTTCATCTCTCTTTCTGTTGTGGAGAAATTTCTTAAAAGTATTGCCCATGCTTGTGTGCAATATAGTAAAAAAAAGGTGTCACATAGCCTTGAGTCTCTCACCTAATATTTGACTCCCAGGAGATTTGAAATGAATCTTTTTTTTCATACATTGAATCGCCTTTTCTCTACTCTTAGAGTTTGAGTTATAAGAATGATTTCCCCTTCCGTCAAACGTGCGAGTGCGTTGGGCCCTAGCACAATACCGTACCATACAGGAATGTCCAAGTACGAAATTAAAGTTCAAAATAAGATTGGAATTATACCCACATATATCTTAAATAAATAATAAGGTAAATAAACTTACATGTATATGAATAGTTTACGTAAACATGGGTGAATTAAAATGTTACCACAATCAAACATATATAACAAGAAATCAAGTGTAAAGTAGTAACATAACAAAATTAATTACATAAAACATGGTCAAAACAAAATATTGTGAATTCTATATACAAGTATATCATAAGTTGAGTTGATACAATTTTGCATTGGTTGTTCCCGTCCGAAGAGTAAAAGTCCTAACTTGGAAGGTGTATCATAGTGTTATGCGGTCCAGTAAACGCATACGAAACACTTAAAATTTTGTAAAAAAGACAGAAGTTGTTCAACACAAAACTATCAATACACCAAAATTAGTGTTTTTAAATACTAATATAGTAATATTAAAAGATATGAACCCTTACAATTCAAAATATTTTTGTATTAATGCACACTATATCGAAACAGAATGCAAAAGTTAAAAATATGTTTGCATCGTTTGTGTATATGTATGAGCCACTGAAAATATTAACTAATGGTGCATTAACCATGATAAAAATGTAAAATATATAGTTGTGTATGAACTAAGGGAAGTATTTGGACAAAGCCTAAATTAAGAGATCACTTTCCTATTTACTCACGGTCTCTATCAAAGATGGATTAAGATCATCAACAAACGGAAATTTATGTAGAACTGGTTCCTAAACTCGAAAACACTGTATGGTAATATTTCGAAATTAAAAAAAAAAAACTCTTCAAATGTCTCGCACTTCACCCAGTTGCCTCCAGATGGGACCGGCCAAATTAGGGACAAATTGAGTATTTAACCCTAGTACAAGGGGGGGAAATTCATGCTGCTGCAAGACTATTGAATTTTTGCTTTCTCGTTGGGATAGAATTCACAACAACATATATAAAAAAAACTCCGAAAAGTGAATACAGCAGTCAACAGAATGAGATAATAACATGTGAAAATGTAAAAAGGAAAAAGAAAAAATGTATATTTATTAACGTATTTGTATGAGCAAAAGGACTGTTTATTCGACTGTTTAATTCTTCTGTGTTGAAATAAATTCTTAATTTTAAAACGTGAACACACACACACACACAACACACAATATCTGTAGATTTTTTTAGTTATAGCTTTTGGTTAAGTTATTTCAAACTTACATCAGACAGTTTATTTACTGGGGATAAAATTGAACAATTTGAATTATAAATTCCTTAAAAATCACAATGTCACCCGGTTGAAATAGAGAGTTTATGAAACGAGCATCACATATTTAATTTAATTCTTATTATATTTGATTTTTTTTTATCTTTAGCCAATTTTCTAAATTCTTCTTTTGGAGGATAAAATCAATTATGAGTTAAAGGGAGATTATATGGTAAAGTGCAAAATAACAAATATGCCTGTGGAAATTTTGTAACAGAATGTGGTGTAAAATTATATTCACAAGGATAACTTTATCCAAAAGTTAAGTCTAAGGAATTTTAATAGAGAAGGAATTTACATTTTAATTTAGTTATATTCATACTTTCCTTTCATTTGTGAGTGTTGTGAAGTGGTTAATTAGTGCTTGTCATATTGAAAGTTCTAAGGAAATGTTTAAACTTAGATGAAGAAAAAACATAATTTCTATCAGTTAACAATTTAGATGATATCTGAATCTGAGAAACTTGTATTAGAATATTAATATAAGTTTAAGAGTTTTCATTTTTTGAGTGGAAAGTCCAAACATATCTGGTTGTATGATCAATTTTAATATGGATACATTTTTTTGTTTGATTTATAATAATTAAACCCTCCAACAGTATCAATAGAAATACATTCAAAAGGTTGGGCTGTGGGGGGGGGGAACAGTCTGTTAGAGATCAAATCTTTTTTGTCTTTTCTTTTTATTTATTTGACAAACATGACAATTTTTGATTTGATCTTGATTGATAGGAGGCCAATAATATTGGGAAGTAATTAAGTTTATCATTTTTTTGTGCACCTGGATGTCCAAATTATTCATGAGCATTTTGTTAAACTTTTCTCCTAGAGAAAAATGTACAACTATTTTAACCAAATTTTTATTTTTAATTACAAGTACATCACTAAATGTTTTTATATTTTGAACTATTTAAAATGTCTATATTTTGATTAATATTTTACTTCATCACATTCAAGTGAATCCACAGACCGTTGGATATATTCGGTCGTAGGATGCCTTGATAACATGTCAGCTTCAAGATTAGCTGTCACCTTTAAGTATTTAACTACATAATTAAACGTGCTTAATTTTATAGAGCATCGAAATTACAGATCCTTTAATTTTAATTTTTACATTTCTAAGCCGAACTGGATCAACATGATCTGTATGGGCTATGAAATTTTTCCATGTAAGTAATAATAAAATTTATCAAGGGCATCTACTATAGCAAAACATTCCAATTCTGTTATGCAATAATTTTGTTCATATTTTCTTAAATAACTGATATATACTGGATATATACTGAATGGTATATACTGGATGTAGTTGACCAGATTTATCAGGCCATTTCAAAATAGCTCTAATGGTAGTTTGAGTAGCATCACAAAGTACATGAAGAGATAATTTAAGAACATACAACTGCAATATAGGTTATCAATTTAGTTTTCAACAATTCAAGAGCTTTCTGACATTTATTTGCCCATACCCATTGTTGATCTTTTTTAATGAGATTGCTTAAAAATTCACTAATTTTAGCATAAGAATCAATAAATTTATTGTAAACATTTATAGAACCGAGAAAACTTTGAAGTTGCCTTACATTTTTGGTGGTTGTAATTTTTTGATGCTTTCAATGTTATGGTTATCTGTTTTGACTTTATATGGTATCCTGTTTTGATTTTATAACCCAATAAATTAGTTTTATCATTTGGAAAACATATAAAGAAAATTTTAATTTATTGTTCTCTGTTTTGACAAATGTGAAATATTTGTGTTAGGTGATTTTAGTGTTCTAAGGAATTAGAAAAAAATTACTATGTCATCAAATTAGTAACAGGCAAATTTTGAAAGCTTAGTTTTTTTAGAATACTGCGAATAGTTCTATTAATTATTGCTATTGTTAATAATATGCGTTTTTAAAGCCCAAAGGGGTTAAACTTGAAATTTAAATAAGCCTTCAATGACAACATAAGCAAGTTAGATATGTCTTTCTCATAAAGGGGTATGTGCCAGTAACCATATGTAAGGTCAAGATTTGAGAAAATTTTAGTATGGGTTCATTTGTCTAATACACAAATCTATAGTAAAGGTTCAGTATAAGTCTTACACACAGAGCATTCACCTTGCGATAATCAATGCATAGCCTACTTTTTCTATTTTCATCTCTTTTATAGCCTAAAATTATAGGGGAAGAATAACTACTATTAGATTCTTCAATTAATTCTGCATTCAATAAGTAAAATTCTGCATTTTTTATTTGTTTATTAATTTCCTCTGCATTAGTGACTGATGTTTTATTAGATCTTTGAGAGAATGGTAATTCAGCGGTCATTACTATTCTAGAGGGTTCTATTCAAATTTAGCCAATGTCATATTTACTTTTTCCAAAAATATGTGAACATTCAGATACAGGAAACAACACAAAATCAGATAGTTATTTTACAATTAAAAGTGGAAAAATGTCCCCTGAGGTGCTGACTATACTACCCTGAGTGTCTTTTGTTTTTCTTGTTTCTTCTAATATATGTAAAGATAATTGTTGTTCATTTTTGGTATACAAATATGTGATATTATTTTTTCCATTTTGTATTATTCTATTCTTACTCTAATCAATGATTAAATTAAAAAGGCTGCAATTTGGAAGTCCTAAAATAATATGATTGTTAATAATTCATAATTTTGCTTTTTTGTTTATTTCTCATATACTTAAGTCACCCATTTGTCTAAGTTGGAATTTGCCATGGGCTTGATTTACTTTACTAGGTCTATTCTTTCTAATTTACTCTCAGTCTATTTGCTGTGATTGGTCTAGTCCTTTTTTGGTTTAAGTGAAGTTTGTCGACACTATCCGCGGGAATATGTGAGAGTGAGGATCCTGTATTGATAAAAGCATTGTCATTGTTACATGAAATAGGTAAAGATCCCAAGTTAGGTAGATTTGGGGAAATTGGAGTAAGTGAATTAGTTTATAAGTATCCGGACACGAGTAGTTGTCATTATTCTGGACTATGGGCTCGTTGTTTTGATTTTCCATGAGACTTTGTTCAGAACTAACAGAGAATTCTATTTCCCTGTACCCTGGGAAACAGAATTTGTAATTGGTAAGTTACTCAAAAAGTCTGGTTGTCTCAAAGGATACTTTTATGCCTAACGATATGCAATTAAAATGCCTTGTCTGGTAAAATCTGCTGAAAATTAGAATTTTGATTTGGTGGGAATCCTGTGTTTTCAAAATTTGGACGAGGATTAATGAAAATGTTTGTGAGCGGCCTCGAGTAATTTTGAAATTTTAGCCCAAAATTATTTTGTGCTCGATGTATAAATGTGGTTTCTTGCCTGTTTACAAAAGGTGTATGTGCCTTTCTAAATATTTTATAACTTTAAAATCAGATCCAAGTCAAAGAAATTTCAATAAGATACCTAATGTTATAAATACAAAATTAATACTTATATCTTAGATACCATACCATAAATCCTTAGTTAGAACTGAAAAACATAAAACAAAACACTTTAATGTTTTCCAATTCAAAAATCATACATTCATAAGGTTACAAAATTAATTTTAAAAAGGTATATTTTCATTTTCCCATACATAAATTCCTTCAACTTAATTTTTAAAGAAGAAATATGCTCAGTATTTTCCCATCGAACAATTTAAATTTATAATTAATTTACTATCAAATTTTGTATTTTCCTTGTATGTGTTACTTCAATAATTGATAAATTTAACAGACAAAATCACAAAGCCAATATAGATCAGAAAATTATTAAATAGAAATCAATTTATTTAATTATTAAAAATTTAATAAAATATGGAAAATTAAGTGCTAACATTTGGAACTTATCTTTTGTTAATCCAAGAAAAGACGATATTCCTTTTCTCCCCTTAGAATGGGCTTGCACTGTTTCTGACTTTTCGATTGAAAACTTTCTGTAGCTTTGCAAAAAGAAATCTGTCGTAATTGGATCAGGAATAAAAAAAATAGCGGCACTGTCGGGTTTCTATATTAGAGTAAACTGATGCACTGTATTTTATTCGCAGTGCTGTCCGAATGGCTTTTCTTGGATTCGCAAAAATTTCATCTCGACAATGGTTAAGACACCACAAAAACATTTTGCCCCGAATCTTGGTTCAGCTGTAACAAGTTGAAGAAATATTTTTTGCTCAAATTTTGCATTGTTCAGCTACAAATGAAATAGGGTGAATATATTGGCACCTCTCATCATGAGAGTCGACAGTGATATTCGATCTCTTCCTCTCGTGCAAAATTCTATTTTTAGGCAACTTTTACGGACAGAAAAATATCCTGCCAATTAATTATTGTAATACTATTAAATAATTCTCCTTAACTATTGAACTTTATGTTTTTACATATGTTTTACTTGATTCTCACACTGAATAAGAAAACTTTAAATACTTGAATTATGAATTTATTAATATTACACAAGAGGGAGGGAGAGACAATGGAATAGCGATTCAATTAAGACAAGCAATAAAGAAAGAAGAGACCAAAAACGTTACCAGTCTGGGAAAATAAAGCAAAAATTATTCAGATCATGTATTTATAGATGTAGTGATCATTAGGTATTTTGAATGGGACGAAGAATCTGAAGTAGAGAATATCCTTAATGCTTCAGAGCGCGAGACATGCTGACTAAGCAGATTTAGAAAGATCGAATAAATTAAAAGATTAAATGGTATTCCGATGGAATTGGAAATAAAGATAAATTCCTTGATATATATATATATATATATAACTCTCTTTTACATGGTCTTTTTTTACTCGATTTTGAAATAACTCTGTTCATCAATAAGAACAAATAATACACTTTTTTCCACAAATTGTTTTTTCTAGTGCAAAACCCTCTCCCCTTCAAAATTTTTTTTTTAATTCTAATTTTGACAGGGTGATCAGAAGTCGGTCTGCTTTTGCCTACACATGGTCTTCTTCATGGCCTTCTTCATGGTCTTCTTCATTGTATTTCTGGGGTTACGGGGAATACTCGAATTTTATTTTCTCTTAATTCTTTATTTCATTGTTGTAAAAATGTGCTTGTATTTTTTTTTTTCTTTGTTTTCGTTACAGAGTTAAAACTCATACATCAGATAACATGTCAAAAATCTTTTGTTTTCATCCATTCCAATTATATTCATCTGAATGTTTGAATATTTGAATGCACGATGAAATGTCTAAGGGCTAGTTTAAGGAAAGTGCCGGGGTATTTTACTAAAGAAGACCTTATACAAGATCAAAGGGAAATGAGTTAATTGCTTTTAGGGACACCATTCTTTTGCAAATATCGCATTCATTCTTGATTTCCTAATGGTTTATTAAAGTTAAACATGTGTGTGTCGTCGTAGGTGTCCACCTCCAACACTCTATCTGGCCTTTTTGTCAGGCGACACATAGAACTGTCAATCATAGACAGAAAAGGGGGTAAGCAATGTAGAAAAAAATTCCATCCGCAACAGCATTTTCTTCTCGAAAGTGCCCGTCTTCAAAAGGTTAAAAAAGATAATATAGCACTATATTTTCGGTTTTGAAAAATTCTATAAGTAATACTATTTTGCATCATTTTTACAGTACCCTTATTATTAAATTGCCTAAACAACAGCTAAATATTCTAAAGAGACAAGCAATTTCGTTCGAAAATAAAATAAAAACCTTAGACAGTCAGAAAAGAGGCGAAAGTTCTACATCTGTTAGCAAAACTTTGGCTTAAGCGAAGCGAATATAAGAACAATTAGAGAAAATTAGAATTCCATTCGACAATCAACAGTAATTGGATCGAAGCTCAGCTCCAAAACATCTTCTTAGAGCTGAATTCCTATTTTAGAGAAAACGAGAAAACACATTTTGTTTTGGATAGAAGATTTACTGGAAAAAAAAGAATATCTATTGATGGGAAAAGTGTAAAAGAGAAAATACTTAGAATATACAATCAACTTCAGGAATTGGAATCATCAACAAATCCGCAGGCATCAAAGAAAGTAGTATTAAATGCAAGCGAGGGATGATTCACAGGTTTTCTAAAAGACAAACATTTCACAATGCAAAAATAAAAGGAGAAGTAGTATCAGTAGACAAAAATGCTGCAAAAAGCTTTCCGAATACACAAGTAAAAATAATTGGAAAGGTGGTTATACTCCCAATCAAATATTTCATGCCGACAGAAGGGGATTATTCAGGAAGAAAATGCCTGAAAGAGCGTACATAAGATCTAAAAAATCAGCTAGTGGTTTTAATGCCGCCAAAGATTGGGTGATGTTCTTGATTTGTAGTAAAGCGTTTGGTAATAAATTGTTAAAGCCTCTGTTAATTAACAACGCCCTTATGCTACGAGCTTAAGGTAGTAAGAACATTAAACAACTTCCAGTTCATTTGATGACGAATAAAAAGGTATGGAGGACGTCAGATCTGCTTACAAATTGAGGTAACAACTGCTTTTTTTCTGAATTCCTCAAATATATTGAACAAAAAGATTTGGAATCAAAATGCGCCCCTGATCATTCAAATATTCAATTGCTGTTTTTGTAGCCATCTCGCTGATTCAGCCACTCGATTAGGGTATTATTGCAGCTTTTAAAATATACTACATAAAACAAATATTTAAATATATTTTAAACTCAGTATAAGGAAGAAATTTGACTGATGTGGAAGCATGGAGAAAGTTTACGATTATGGATTGTATTACACAGGCTTCTTTTGCCATCAAACAGTCGCATCAGTTGGACCTTAAATGCTAGTTGGAAATTATTTTTGCCAGCAAGCGTTAAGAGTGAAGGTTTCGTAGCACAAAAACCAGCTGTTTGTTTTGAAATTATAACTCTTTCAAATGTAATTGGTGGCAATGGTTTTAATAACATGCAACAGCAGCGGCCGACATCGATGAATAGATGCAAGAAAGCTCTTTGGATGAGGACAATTGGATCGAATTTATCAAAGTTTATGATAATAAAGAAGTAAATAATGACACGTTGGAAGGTGGAGCTTAGCTATTAACGGGTGATTTAATTCGCGAGGCCTTGAAATTTGCTACAACTATGGAATAATATTTTCTTACTCATGATCCTAACATTCAGAGTGCCTTAAAATTTTAACATGATCTTAAATTTTGTGCAGCTGGATATCAAGAATTATATAAGCAACTTGAGAAACAACAACAAAAAAAAAAAACAGCTGCTAATAACAGACTTCATAACAACAACAACAAAAATGAAAAAAGAACCAACAGAGGCCGTCAATAACGAACGAAATTTTTCATTCAAATCAAACCCGACAGTTGTCCTAGGCATACCTGACATACCTACTGATTGATAGCATTTTTGGTCCAATCCGTAATAAACGTGCACACTTGTTATCAAGTAGCGATGAATAGATGCAAAATTGATTTTTCTCCCTACTTTCAATTTCAATTTTTATATGTCATACTTATGGACTGAATTTTTACCTTACACTGGTTCGAATTTTTTTGTAATAAAAATTGTTTTTATTTTATGAATATGTAAAATGGATTTGATTATTACTTTTTTGCACGGTTTACTAAGGAACGTATTCATTGTATAAAAAAAGGTTAGATGCATATATATATATATATATATATATGTGTGTGTGTGTGTGTGTTTATGTATCATGCCATCATATCGGAACATGAATCTTTAGTGATAAAAAGAAATTCATTGAGGTTGATCTTCGAATAGATAGCCGGCAACAAGCAGGTAGTTCTGTCATGGCATTGGACACGTTTTGTTTCAACAATATTGCTGATATATATTTCCTACAAGGTCATTAATATTCAGAAGATTATCAAAGATATTCTTCAGACTCATTGCTTCCCTTTGGAAAAGTTCTGTGTCGTGATGATTGGATATGTCAGCATGATAACGCTTCGATCCCCTTCTCGACATCAACTGAAACAGGGTTTATACAGAATCAAATAACCAATATTGGTTGACCAGCTATTAGCCCGGATCTAAGCCTGGTGGAAAATCTTTGGCGGCATTAGCTCGAAATGTCTATGCTCATGGACACTGATAATCAATCCTGTCGAGATTAAAGCAGCAAATGTAACAAAGTTGGTTTTCTTTAAAACATTATTTTCTGGCAACCTTTTGTTCAACTATGCTTGACTGGGTAATAAAATAAATTAGAAACAACGATTTCAAAATTTGAACTGTAATTTCTATTTGCCCCTGTGTTTTGAGGACTGCGTATTTTTTAATTTTAATTCCTCTTCTGAAAATAGTGATTTTTAAATTATATATGTGTACTGTAATAAATTACTGTATGTTTATCTATGTTGATTATTTTTCTTCTGCTCATTAACTTCTAATTACATTATAATTCTGAAAAAAATCCCAAGTCCATATGTTTGTGAGAAACACTGTTTTAAAAGTATGTGATTATGTTTTTGAAAACAGTTCCTTGATTTTTGCACATGAAGAACAATACAGTAAGACGCGCATCAGGAAATTAACCGTACGCATGAGAAACAGTACAGTAAGACACGTTTGAGAAAAATATAAATTGCAAGCATTTTTCAGTCAATATGAATTGAAGTAACACTTAATTTTTCAGAAACTCTTAACTGTCAATTCATTCCAAAAATATTATTATGAAGTGAACAAATTTAGACTTAGGCGGCTCTTTTAGAACCAATTCTAAGGTGAGAAAGCTGAATATTTTATTTTGAGGATCCTACGTTAGAAATTGTTTCACTTAAGGGCGAACTCACTTATTAGCATTAACTAATGAGCTGAAGTCGCTTAAGGAAAGATGCATTCTTATCTAAAATATGCCATTCACAGAAAAGAGCATTTCTTATAACTTTGATTGGCCCTTATTGAGGAGATAAAAGAAAAATTCATTCCATGAATGAAATTTCACTTAAAACGTTGCTAGCAAAGAATTTTATCTGTTTTCGACACAGTAAATTCACTAATCGAGTACATAATTTAGGGAGAAACAAAAAAATCTTCATTTGAAAGAGACGATTCGTGCTTAGTTATTTTTTCCCATTAAGCTCAAATCTAAATCATTAAGCACTAGCTTACTTGTGCTTAAGAAATTTTAATTTCCTCAGTTGTAATGATGTTTCATGAAAAACATTTTTTCTTGGTCCGATTAGTCTATCGCAAATAGAATCTAGTGTTCATTTAGATTGGAGTGATAATGATTGGAAAACATTTACGTCCTAAAAGAAGCTTATTGATTATTGGTAAAAGGGGTTGCATTCACACACAATACTTATTACGGTCAACACAAACGCCTTCATTAAAAATAATGATGATTTTTTAAGCAAATCTGTGACAAAGTCGAGGTAGGAAGATGAGTTTTTTTGTTCATGGAAAATAATCACACTTTAAGTTCACTTCTTAGGATGTTTTTATTTACTCATTATAGTTATTACACAGAAATAAAGAAATTTAGATTAAGCGACGGTCATTTTTAGTCGCAATTTTTATGTCATCAATTGGATTGTTTTTATGACATTTTTTCCTCTTATTACTTCAACAGAGATATAGAAAAGATTAAAATTCAGTACGTGATCTTACCAGCAGACCCTTACAGCCGATGGAAATCATTTTCAGTTAACGCTTTTCAATCATCATTTTAAAGTTATAGCTCTCAATTCATGTACGGAATGATTAGAATTAATTAGACTTCATTTTACGAGAATGAATTCTTTTCTAATTTATCTCTTTTTGTGATTTTGAAGGAGCTTCAAAAGTTGTATTTGTTGAACATTCTCCGAAACCGTATTTCAGCTACTTCAGTTGTTATTCTTATTCCATAAATATTTTCCGATTCAAATCGATTGTTTTTCTTATATCTGTCATCTGAAAAACTATAAATTTAAAGTAGCAAAACTATATTAGTACATTTTATCCATGACCTTGCAAAGAAAGAACTGGAATCCTCTTGTTCCCTTTCATTTTAATTAATTAAAAATATAGTTTATATGAATAATTATGTAGTTAACTTATTTATATATGTATACATTGAGCCATTACTATTATCTCTTTTGATTAAATATTGAGTTAAAGTCTTTCTGTGCTTAAGAAGTCTCATCAAGCGGTGCCCACTTCCATTTCTGTAACCATTGAGACTCTAATTATTAGCTAGATTAAATATTGAGAAAGAGAAAAAAAAAGAATGTTTATTTCTTTATAAAAATGAAAAGTATAATATCAATACAAATCATTAAAGGTATACCGTTAATGCTACAATTGATTCTAAAATAAGAGATTCTTAAAATTACTAGCACTGAGCTTCAATTTCTATGGAGAAGGGAAGCGTGCATATGAATCAAAAACACCTCTCTTTTATAAATCTTATTTAAGCGCAATTAATTTTTAGAAATGCAATATTTGATAATTTTTTCCATTCAGATAAATTCTCTTTGTAATGTTTACCATATTTTATTAGAATTCTGTTAATTAGTTTTCTAACATAATTCGAGTGGCCATATAATTAAAATTCACATCTTAAGATTCTTAAAAATTCAGATTACTACTTCCAAACTAAATAAGAGAACTCAAAGATTCCAGTGTTTTATGTAAAATATATATTTTGTCAACTTTTTCTTGGTTAAAAAAATGGCTCATAAAGTTTTGTCATAAATATTTTCACTGATAACACTTCAGTTATTTATATTTACAAGATTCATATATATTCAGTTATTTATATTAAGAGAAATCCTGTTGATTCAACTGCTGGTTCAAATCGCTTCATACGAAATGTTTAATTTGCATCATCCATAAAATCTGTTACACATTTGCTGGTAAAATTGCGTCAATTCAGATGAGGTATGCGGGAAAAGAATGGATGTATTAGTACTGGTTAGCTCTACAGAGTAAAATATATTCTTCTTTTATAAAGTAAAGAGATCTGTTACATTAGACGAAAACTATTTTCACTTTGGGCGTAAATTCCTTTCATGTTCGGCAGAAATTTGTGTAGTTTTCGAAATGACAATTATCATATCCCATACTATCAAATATAATAACTATATTACTACTTCTTTAAATATATGCGTAAAATAAACACCTTCAAACATTTTAAAGTTTCATTTCTAGATAATGTCTTATCAAATTTTTAAAAATAATTTGTTAATTACTTATCCTTTTATTAGAATTCAACTCGATGCATGATTTTTATCAATTAAAACATAGATTTTCCTTGAAAATTTTTTGTTTAAGATTTTTGGAAGAACTGGAACAATAAAGGAAAAATATTTTTCTATCTTAAAAATATTTTTCTTTCTATTAATTTTTTTTTCTTAAGGTACTTTTCTTAAAGAAGTTTTTCTAACTTCTTTAAGAAAAGTACCTTAATTGATCAATTAATAAAATTTTGCTTAGAATCAAAGAAAGGAAATAAAATTACTGTTATATTTTCATGCAAATGATTTGTATACAGGATTTTGGGAAATGTCAAAGAGCTCTAAATCTATCAGACGCTGAGATATCTTCGAAGTGTCAGTGTTTCGAAAACCAATAAAATAAGCCATTTTATGATAACAAAAAATAAAACATTTTATTTTTCATTCAAAATTTCCCCACCTTAAATTACGCAATAGTTATACATGTCCAAAATTTTAATTAACTTAATTATCTTGAAGCAAATAACAGTTAATGTAAACAAGTAATTAAAATAGTAAATATATATATTACATAGGATTCCGCACAAATTTTACTTCAAAAAACGAACAATTGTCTAACTAGGAAAACAGTATTCCAGTATTTATAATATAGTTTTCCAGACTCAATCAATTTTTGTCATAGAATGTGGGTGATAACTTAGATATCTGTATTGTGTGGATAAAAGTTTATATAGGGAGCCCACTATTCTCAAATCCCGGGATTCTTATACTGCTGGCCATAAAAATTGCAACACCAGGAAGGAATGATCTGACAAACGTCAAAATCGCATGAAAAGAATGCGAATATGAAATCACTGGGTTGCTGAGGATCATACCGAACGGCATGCAGGATCTCCCTGTCCTCCTATGTCTAACACCCGAGAGGACACACATATTGTGAGGTTGGCCCTGCAAAACCTGCAACCCCAACTTAGTCCTTAGTCAGAAAATGGGTGGTTTGCAGCACTCCTAATATCCACTCGTACGGTGCAACGACGTTTGCAGCAGAGTGGACTATCAGCACGGTAACCATTACTTCGGCTTCCATTTACAATGCACCATAGAAAGACACACGTCAACTCTGGTGCGCCGAACGACAAAGCCTGATACAAGAGTGGCCCAATGTCGTCTTTTCAGATGAGTTTCGGGTTTGCGTGTAGATTTCTAATGGCCGTTTACATGTCTGGAAGCTCCTAGGAGACCGCTTGTAACCTGTTTACATTCTATATTGGCATACTGGTCCTGGTCCTGGTGTGATGGCTTGGGCAGCCATTGGGTACATGACATGCACATCTCTAGTTCGGATCGACAGGTAATTTGAACGCAGATCGGGACATTTCTGACATTTTACGTCCAATGATTGTGCACTATCTTCGAGGCCTGCAAAACGCCTTCTTCTAACAAGATAATGCTAGACCACATGTTACACGTCATGCTCTGACCTTCCTGGATACACACAGAGTACTCGATTATTATCCTGGCCAGGACGATTTCCAGATATGTCACCCATTAAAAAAATATCTTGTCATGGGTTGCTGAGAGATTGGCCCTCTACTCCTATCCAGTTAATATGGTTGATGAAGTGTGGTATAAGATTTGAAGCAGCATGGAATGAGTTGTCCGATTCAGTCATCTAAATCTATTTCGACTCCATGCCAAACCGGGTAAGAGCCCTTTTAGCTGCCAGGGATGGCAGCCGTTTCTACTAATTTCTATCCCTATAAACCCTCAAACTACTTGCCAATTTAATTATTTTTTCTTCATGACATACTGTTTACGTACATTAAATATCTTTTTCTATTTGCTTTCCTTCATGGTGTTACAATTTTAAAGGCCAGAAGTTAATTTTAAATGGAACGTTGAAGACTTCTCCTTGAAGCCATTATTAGGAGGTAACGCATCTGGTTGTTTCAAACCTAAGAAATGTCCAATGACCCATAAGTTATTTTAAAAATAAATTTTATTTACCAAGTAAAATTTTCCTTATCTAAACTCTTGTTTTTTCCTGTAGATAACTTATTATTCAAAGATATATTAGTTCAAGTTTTCAATTAAAATACATATTAGATTAAGAGAAATTGATATAGAAATTGGGAATGGGTTGTCTATCAAAGTATATTATCTGACTTTATATGTGAACGAGAATCTGTGAAATGACTAGGGTCAGAATTTTATGGTCATTATGACACAACTATACTTGTATCATGATCTTGTGGTGATCATCCTTAAACCACTTGCCATCTTCTCACGAAATTATGAGGCGACACGAACCACTTGCTCCTTATTACCTTGCCATGAGGTTCCACATAAGAACAATTCATTTCTGCATGCAAACTATAAGTATCCTACTTGCGCACCTGCAGTTTTAGTACTGATATCAGTGCAGCTATCAGATGAAGACAACAGAAGAGGGAAGGAGTTTTTCTCTATGGGAATACTGTTCTAGTGATATGTTTTCCTCCTCTCCTCCCTTCTCTCCATTGATGGCCCAAATCTGCTGAGCTCATACAGTTGATTTGTCGTTTCCTTGGATACTTGAATCTTGCTTGCTAGATTCAAGTATCCAAGATCGTCTAAGAGGATATTCGACAGTTATTCTTCATCACTAGATTCTAGTTGAGTATATGATGCGAGCTGTATCACTTTCAATTATCATTAGCTATTAATGTTGTAAACATTTGAACTAACTTTATTTTTGTTCCATTTTGAAAGAGTGATATCCTTATTTCACAATACTATCTTCATGACAAAATAAATATTGATATTTTAAGTACTAAATTGTCCTGGATCATTTGCAACCTACTGAACTGAGTCAAGTAAAGTGTGGTATATGCTTACGCATCTAATAACCCTTTCAATCTTCAAATTATTTTCTTTACTTGGCTTCCATCTTGACTTGTTTTCAGATCAACTGAGTTGGAGTAAATGGACATTACTTAGTATTCCATTAATTATTATTTTAATTTCATATTAAATCTGGGAAAGATTTGAGCATTTTTTATTTCAGGTTAATGTCAGGAAAAAGTTTCATATTTATGATCTGTAGTGCCCTTAAGATAGCCATTCTCTTATAGAGTAAATATGGTAACTTTAATCTGAAAGAAGATTCAAGCGTTAGTGGGTTACTTTAAGTTCGAGAAAGATAAATGCAATCGCTTGATAAACGAAATACTTATTACTATAAATTTCAATTTATCAAAAATATATCTTACGTTCAAATTATTTGAATGTATTTAATTTCGACATTGGATTACAATTTTATTGTTCCTCTAAATCATCCGAATAATGAAATATTGGAATTTCACTTTTTTTCTCCCTTATATCCTCCATGTTGTATAGTATATTAAATTGATAAAAACATTATACTTTAAAAATCTAAATAATAATTATTATTAAATCAATTTTATATCACAAAAAATTCTTCCCACATCAGGAATTATCTTATCATTTCTTTGTAACTTGAGACACTTATTTTAAAAAGATCCACTTGTGACATATTTCCTTCATTATTTAAATCTACAGCCATCTGAAAGTCTAATTAAATAGTCAATAAGCTCAAAAATCTAATTGAAGAGACATAAGAGCAGGACGAAAACCTTCATTATCTATCAAAACTCCATCTATCTTAACACTTTAACATCTTAAAACTTATCCATCTTAACACTCAGTTAATCCTAGTTTAGATTCAAATAATAAAGTTTCAGCTTACCAAATCACTCATTCCAATTCGAGTACTCCTCGATTACAGCAGATTCGACTCAGATTATTCTGATCATGGGACACTTCTAACTACTATTAATATAAACGATTAATTACAATGATTCATTCTAATCTACAACATCTATTAGTTTGTCGTCGTCCTCTATATCCCTTCTCTTTCTTTTCAATTCGATTTAATTTACGTATCACTATCTCTCAATTCATTACACTTCTTATCTTCATCTAATTGCTTAATCAGGTTCAGTTTGGTCGAAAATAAGCTGTAATTGCAGGCCCCAAGGTTAGTGAAGGGAAAACTGCGAATAGATCATCGTTACAAACTATACAAATTATTTTTTAAGAATAATTCTCGTAGCATAATTTCAAATTGGTGGGGAATTTAGTAGATGCAATTGTTTTAAGTAACAACACTTTACTTCTTAATCCTGCATACAATTAGATGCAAAATTTGTTTAAAAAATTGAAAGATTCTTACTTCAAGTGTAAATATTTTAATTATTCAAGTATACGAAAAATGTATTTATTTTTGAAATCTTATCAAGACGAAAGTAAAACTTTATCTACTTATACAAGACAATTCATATTATTTATAAGATTTTGCAATTCATCAAATCATGGATACCGAAAATAAAGTCATTGCTTAATATTATCACGTAAAATACAAGTCAAATAAAGAGTATGGAATTTAATCTCAACTAGAGAACTTATATTTAGCCAAAGATTAAGAACTATCAGTTTTGATAGGAACAATAAAAAGATAATATTTTATTTTAGATTAACATAAATTAACTATAAATAAAGATAATAGGATGCAAGGTAGAACAACAGAAAGATGAAAATCTATCTTCAATTTACGGGTATATATGTACGAAGAAGATGCACTTCGTTTCTGTCCATGATTTCCTGCATAAGTTCTTGAGAATAAATATGGAAGATGACCTATGAATCGAAGTTTAATACGATACAGCGAGTGAATGAATATAAGTTTATGGAGCAAGAGATGAATCTGGCTAGATTCAGCTCCATTGCCAGAAAACGAGTATTGCTACAATATAATTAAATTAATCCCAGAATATCATTTCAATAAAAAATCAACCTTGTTTAAATTGGTGTGATGACTACCACCCCCATCTAAGAGCATCAACTATAAAACTGCAAGTGTTTCAGATGAGCCCTTATCGAAAGAGGAAGAAAAGGATTCCCTCCTACAGCCAGAACTTCAGTGGTAAGAGCTAAAGCAGACAAGTCAGAACGAAGGCAAAAACTAATACAATAGTAAGTAATTCAATAGTTGTGTAATATTCAACAAATAAGTATAATTAATAATTTAAAAAATGTGTTGTAATTTCTATATAAGTGATAAAACACCCACACAATACATATACAGTAGTACCTCTTGTAGAGAACACCTCTCTTTAAGGGGCAATTCCGATGGTCCCAGTCCTTCTGAGTTGTATATGTATTTAAGTCTCATTAAGGGACACCACTATTTAAAGGACAAAATGTCCCTTATTGGAAGGTACTACTGTGTATAAACACCATCAAGAACATTGAAAATAGCTCCTAAGAAGGAAGCGAGCTACAATCGCGAAACTTTGAAAAGTAATGAATGAGTGCGTTATGAAAATGATCCATGTTTTGGCCCATGAGCATGGCTACATTCCCTGCAATATCGCTGCTTTCGGGAAATGGGTTCTTTATAAACCGGAACACATAGTGGAAGATTCATAAACGTAATGATCACATTCCTACTCTAGGAGGATTTAAGCAAGCGAAGAATGCCAGACATGTGGGAAGACATTTTATGCAGTTAAGCAAATTTGAGAGGAGCCAGATCATCAGCATGAAAACCGCAAGCAATTGTCGTGCTGAGTAGCTGCCAGGTCAATCGTTCGTAGTGTGTCTGTCAGAACGTGTTGGGAGCAGTGGACACGAAATAGTATCCACGTGTGGAGAACCGGGTCTGGATCAACCAGGAAGACGACAAAGCACAAGATCATAGAAGCTTGTGGCTATTTCTCATGGATTCCACAGTGATTCCTTATATGATGCAATCAGATGTTGAGCTGCCAATTGTTAAGCAAACCATTTCCAGACGCCTTGTGGAAACGAATCTGTAATCTTGGCGCCCTTTTCGAATACGGGCTTTAACACCCAAATATCGGAGACTCTGTCTACTGTGATGCCAAGTCAGAGATATATAGTTATGGAATCCCCAAGATTGGTAAAATGTGGTGTTTAGTGATTGTTCGCTTTGGGGACAGATGATAACCACGTACGGATGGGGAGGTGCATTGGTAAATGGTACAATTCCACCTTCGCGGTCGCGCGTAACACTGCTCGCACAGCAGGTGTAATGGTTTGGTGAGCCATAACTTTATTAGACGGTTTACTCTAATTGTGGCACGTGGAACCTTAACGGGCTAGCATTATGTTGATGGCAATTTTTGACCTTAGGAGAGACTTTTCCTAAATTGTCTTTCGGTGATAATTTTTCGCCAAGATAATGCTCGTTACCATGCAGCTCAAGTAGCAAAAGACTTTCTACGTCATGTTCATACTCTTCTATGGCGAGCTAATCCCTGGACTTGTCCCCTATAGAGCTTTTGTGGAACCAGGTGAAATTCCAAATGCCGCCGTGTCACTCTGTACATGATTTGGAGGTGTATGCTCAAGATTTGTGGACCCATACACCTCAGAACAACATCTGACGTTTTATCAATTCATGCCGGGCCATGTTGCTGCATGTATTGTAGCAAAATGTGATTCGACGCGTTATTGAAGTTGTATTATATTTGTCCGATTGTACACATTAGATTTGTTTAATTGTCTCGATTTTTGAATCAACTTAATCTTTCATCTGTATCATTATGTGTATTAAATTTCATTTCAATCCGAAACTCCCTTCTTGGTGAGTTATAACATGGAAAATATTTTTAGCTTTAAATATTTTACTAATTATTGTTACTAAACATACGCCGAAATTGTGATGTTCTAGCCTTTGTAATAATATTAATAAAAATTAAAGGAAGTAAGCTGTAAATGTTAGTTAAATTACACATGAAAGAGTTTCTTTTCTAATGAAAAGAATAATAACAATTATTAAATTTCATACTATTCCAGTCTATAGTATTTCATAGTATTCATAGTATTCTTAAGAATTGTATAGCTTATAATGAGGAAAAAGTACTTTGCGTGAAAGGTGTTTTATAAAAAGGACTTTGATAATGATAAAATTGCGTTCAAATGCAAGCTTTGTTTGATTTCAACCTATTAACGTCAACAGACTTGGTAATTACGTGCAAGTGAGTCGTTCTTTTGATTACCATCTAACACATTCATCTGCATTTATCGTTATTTGAGCAAGAAGTCTTTAATGAAATAAAGACTTGAACTATTCATTCGGGACAAAGAGAAATGTTATTTTCGACTGAGTCAATAGCAGATTGATTCGGAAATGGGCGTGATTAATGAATAAAAGAAAGTTTTCGTCTTTTAGGAATCAAACGTTCTCTGGAAATATTTCTGAAATGTTGAAATTATCACATGATCAAATACATTAAATTGACTACTTTTAGATTTTCAAATGCGTTTCGACAACAAAGCAAAAACTTTTTTGGAATTTTTTAGGTGAGGAACGGAGACGGGAATTTTACCGAAGGTAAGGGGGAAAGAAAAAGCAGCTTTAAAAATGTCTCAGCTACCTGCCTTTCACAGCCACCGAAGACAGAATTGTTCAAAAGACTCACCCACGAATGCTCGCTTTTTGGGACCAGTTATAGACTCTCGAATTCTTTAAACAACAAGTAAAAATTTCTTTCGCTTTCTTTAACCTGAAGTAGAGAAGCGTCTTTTCAGCGGAATGGGTCGTTTTGCAGATTTTCCATGAATCTAGAATCGATTTCAATGGGAAATAAACGATTCACTTAGGAAGTGTCGACAATATTTCATTCCAGCATTTCATTATTTAGATTTCCACAAGATTTCAGTTCAAATTAAACGAATCGCATCAATGAAAAAAAATACGGTATTGTCAATTGTCAGACAATTTCAAATCTTTATATATATATATATATATATATACAGAGAGAGAGAGAATTGCATCCACCCGATGAAATAGAAATAGAATATTTGAAGTTGGTGAAAACACATATTTGCACTAATAGGCTTCTTTTCATATCTACTTCAATTCCAAGTAGTTTTATCACACAAGCAAAATCGTACACTCCATTTAACTTAATACTAACAGTATTTAAATTCAAGAAATCTACATAACGGAAAGCAAAATGCACTAATGAAACATCTTCATTGACTGAATGAACTATTTAAATTACACTTGACCGAGATCAGTGTTGACTTATTTAAGCAATGGGTTTTCAAGTGTAAGAACTTCACTTGAAAAATTCCTTTAATTTAAAAATTATTCCAATAAAAAGCTTTCCTACTAATTTTTTCCTAAGAATTATTATTGAAAATCTATAAATAGTTTTACTCAGAGGACTTCTAGCTGCCATTCAAATACTTTTATTTAAAGTGAAACAGCTTTTGTTTCCCAATTTCAGTTTTTGAGTAAAGAAAAATATCTTATTTATAATATGCAAAATGGATTCAAATAAAGAACGGAAGCACACAAATATTAAGAACACTGCAGCAATATTTTGAGTAACAGATAGGTCACAAAAATAATTATTTAATAGTATATGGATAGTCTTAAAGAAATCAAGATATGGAAGTGTGTCAAAGAAATTGAGATATGGAAGTGTGTCAAAGAAACCAAATGTTGTAAGAACATTTAGAAGAATGCTTTCGAAAGCTAAGAAATATGATTATTAATTTGAGTCATATTGTTGAATAATTTATTAAAATCATATTCATCAAAACAGTTTTTACCTAATAGAATACAAATAGTATTCAAATACGTATTCAAATGAAGTAGAAAAAATCTATGGGTATTAAAATAAAATCATATACAAGTATGTTCCGATCTATCAATTATATTAAAACACTTTCATCCATTACCTTTCATTCGCAAACAATTTCATTTGATAGATTCATTGGTTGGCGCCTTAGTGTTCAATTTCTTAACAAAGTGGTCTAAAAAATTTCCTTAAGATTTCCCACAACGAGCAATTTTAAAAGTAGATATATAAATCAAATATGCATTTTTGATACTACAATGGAGTAGAGTCTTGGTAGAAATTCTTAAATAGGTTAATTAAAATTAAGACACTTTAATTTAATGAGGAAAATTTTTACTTATTCATATTTAAGGAAATTAAAATGGAATAAAATCTAAAAATAACTAAAATGCTTCAAAAATAACTAAAATTAAATAACGAACTCTTTTTGTCCCATTGTTACTTTCTTACGTTTGTTAATTATTTTATTTCTCTTCTAAGCAGGATTATTAGCCTCCAAAAGAATGTCTAAAAAGGAAAAAAGCGTCAGTTGCCTAAACAGGTTATGCCAACCCAAAGGATTTATATTTTCAAGGTGGTATCTGTGATTTTTACAATCATATTTTCTATTCGCAGTCTTTTTGTAGCAAAAAAAAAAAGAACGGGGGGTCATCATTCAGTCTATATATGGACCCAATGGAAAAGGAACAAAGTTGATTAATCCACAAATTCTGTTTCGATTCCCTCTGCTTAAAATTTCAGTACTCGAACCAGCTTGCGAGACTCAACTTGAAAACAACTAGAGTTTTGTCTTTTTATCATTTCATTGATCCGTCGTTTTACTTTCAGCACCTACTTGTTTTCGCCTCGATTGTAATCTTTCTGATGGGTTCTTCATTTGAAGACGCGTTTAAAAACAGTATTTCCCCCTCCATTAATAGATACCAAATCACGTAATCGTTCTAGAAATCATGGAGTATCGAAGCAAAACATAAACGAGGCGAAGAAAAAGTGACGATCGTCCGTAATGAGTATGTTAATTCGTTGGGGAGGAAAAAGGCTTTCGCGAACAAATGATTATCGAAATAATTAAATGCTGGGGTTAAACGGAATGCTCATTCACTAGGTCTCTGGGAAAATAAAGAATCACTATGCAAATGATTCTCGGAAAAGAGCATTTTAGGAAAATCGCTGAATAACGTATGTAAACATAACTGAAATACCCTTGGAGAAATATTGAAGCCTGCATAAAAGCTTTGGAACTATTTTTATTGCGAAAAACTTATCGACCTTTTTTTCCTCCGGTACTTATCATATTAATTGAGGAAAAATTACAGTGAGAGTATCTAATATTTGATTTGTTTCTTTTTTGCTTTATTGGCTGGTTGATTCTGGACTTTTCTAACAGCCGTGGGGAGTGTAGCATGTTTCGATTGGGTTCCTCGTCAAAGAAATAACAAACGACTTGTTTTCAGAAGGTCCCCTGACAGGAGTTGTAAAGTTTGGTTAAAAGGAAGAAAAGACGAGACACATATTTAAATAAAGAGTTTCATTAACTATTTCAAATTGAGGCTTTAATCATTCATTTTAAACAAGAAAGACATTGTTAGGCAACATAATGCCAAATAATCATTTTGAATACGAACATTTCATTGATTTAATCTTTCTTTTCTTGTAGTTCGCAATATCGAAATATTTTGAGAGGTCTAATAATCAACTAAATTATATAATGACACTATATTTTATTGTTAAGTCCCTCATCTGATATTTTCTTCCAACTAATTGAAAGCTAGAAGTAACTTTTCTTAATACTTGCGAATTTCAAGGATTATTAATCTATTCTGCGTATTAGTCAAGTTACTCTGCTAACATGTGATATGTATGAAAACCAAGCAGACATGGCTAGTCCTGTTTTTGTATCGTGATACTATATAATAATACCCTAAAATTAACGGTTAACAAATTCTTGAGTTTGATTAACAAATGTAAGACATCCCAATTTTTGTTTCCATATCTTTAATATTTTTCTTAGAATGATTTTTAATCGATAGCTGCATTGATCTAATTCATACAATGCTTTTGAAAAGGAAACCATAGTCACACGAGGATTACCTTCCACGAGGAATTCATTTCCCTCTCAAAAATTTCCAGCGATTAGTAACTAAAACAGCAAAAAGCCTCTTCGACATTTAAATGCATCACGGCAATTATTTTGAGTACAAAAGGAACACATTTATTATTTCAACATCCTTTATTTATTCTAAAGATATTTTTATGTTTTTAGCGAAAGCATGAATTTTTAAGGTAATAACTGACATTCTCTTTAAGTAATTCAAAGGAAGGTGCGATATTTGTCGTTTGTTTAATATCGGCATCAAACTTGTTACAACATAAGTATTCCTCGCTGCGGGAGGACTTGGAATCTCGACTGATTTTAATGTGCATTCACCCCGCTACTTGATGGGTTTTATTGAAATCATCTAACCGGATATATCACTCTATCTTAAAAAAATGAGATGATTTTATTAAATAACTCCTTTGTAGCCTCTCCTTCATAAAACTTCTTTGTAGTCTCATTTTGTTTTTGAGAAAATATTTAGACATTTGATTCCAGGTGGAAGCGGGAAAGAAAGCAGAATCTATTAGCTTCTAAAATATTTCATTTTTAAAAAGATATATGCAAATATACTTTAAAATAAATGTTTGTCTTTTCTAATTTGAAATCAAAAATCATTTCAAATCATTTCAAAACATTTCTGATAAGGTTTTATTGGGAAACAAAAGTGTAATTGAATGAGACAGAATAATTTGCTGTTTTTCCATTAACTTTATTTTGTATTCTCCGATGTTCCACATTCACTGATGAAGGAAACTCAAACTCTTTCAAGGACTTTGTTCTGAACCCAATGGAGAAAATCCCAGCAGAAAAATAAAAGAACATTTTTTCATGAAGCGAAGTAATCAATTTTTGGGTTCATCGAAATCAAGTCTGCCAGGAATCGTAATAGATGACGACTTTAAATCAGTTGAATACATTCATTTATATTTACTTCAGCTGAGATATTTGTCCTACTTTCGAACAGAAATCTTTATATTGATTTCTTGGAAGAACCATATTTGGAAACTAATTTGGGAAAGAATAATTTTTTGGCTCTAAAAGTCTCAGTGGCGTGCCGTACTTGATTGTTGATCAACAGCCATTCTGAAAGATTTACTTTCGAAATTCAACTTCTAAATTTTATTCAATAGATTGAGTTCTCTTCCTTTAATACTGTACTCTAATTAATCGGAAAATAATACACCGATATGAGTTTTAGATCTTAAAACTCTACTTTGAGACTCTTAACCGTGGAAACGTCTTTCCAATATTTAGTTTCTAAAAGATTCGGTTCGTGTGATTATGTAGACACATGGAAAGCGCAAATTTTGCGTTTCTCCTTCAATGACATTGGCATACTCCTCAAAAGCTCAATGAATGTATTGCAATCCTGTCCAATTAACCGATACTGAATTAGGCTTTTGAAATGAATAAGTTTCGGAAGAGAAATTGTATTTCTGAGATTTCTGAGAAATCATGAAGCGTTATTAAATTAAATAATTATATCAAAATAGCAATGAAATTTTTTTTCTAATAGTGGACACACACTGTTTTTAAGTTGCTTTAACAAATGTCTTGACTGTACTCAGTTTTAAATTAACATATACCATTGGAAGAATTAGTCAGTAACTCTATCAGTATTAAACGTTTTATGTTCTCTAAGTATATTCCGTCATACGGCTATTCTGTGGTTTATTGATTACTTCGTTTCAGTTCAAAAATTCAGGTTTTCAAAGAAGTGTACTTCCAATTAGATTCCCTTACTAACTGGGTGTAACACGGATTTCTTTCTTAGATTATCAAGAAGCTCACCTCATTAGAAACTAGGCAACAGTTTTAATGAATGAAACAAAGGAAAGACTTTGCACATATTTCAGTATCATTGTTAATGATGTTAAATGGGTGTCATACAACACATTTCCAGATGACTTTGATATAATAAATAACCTTGTTAATAGGGAAATTTGTACTGCGAAACGTTTTTAGTATAGTATTATTACGAACACATTTTTCATATAAGAACATATAATTCTCGCTTACAATATTAATTACCTTATCAAACAGTAAATCTTTCACCTCAAACTATGAAATGATTAGTAATATAATGACAAAATCATTCTTTCACAAAGCAATATATACATATATATATATATATATATATATACATTTAACAACGTAATTAGAAGCAACATGAGGGCTATTGGTGACGTGAACCACGATCACAAGGGACGAGCTGATATACCAATCTCCTAACTTCCACTTCATTCCAACACGATGACTTGAAATCCAAACAGATTTAACGCGCATCAGACATGCATTTCTATTTTTTTTTTTTTCCATAATCAACTTTTCATCAAATAAACAGAAGATTAGGGAGGACTAAAGTCAAGAGAATGTGAACTTTTTTCTTGTTTACATTCCATTTCCATTCAAATAAAACAAAAGCCGTTCGTAAAAATAATAAACATGTGTCTTTTTTTCCTCGCTCCTTTTTTAGTGAAGAAAAATTTGGTAGAAAGGAATTTCACCAAAGAAGAAAAAAGAAAAAAAAAAAGCCTTATTACCCTCAGAAATCCAAAAATTGAATATTGAATTTGAAAGTAGTTCAAAATTCTTTTAAAGGGAAAAAGTACAAGTAGCACTAACAGCAAAACGTTTTTTGCATTTTCCGACTTCATTATAGCTAGTTTGGAATAAGAATGGATACCCTCAGATATCATACACCAAAACTTGAATTTTCGGATTCTGAATCAGTTCCCTTTCTGCCTCCTTTATTTTATGAAATGTGTACCATAATCATACATTCCTTATGAGTACACTAATTGTGTAAATTATTATATAATAACACAAAATGCACCACAATATTAAAATACTTACTTGATTATAGCAACATGTGAAGACATTTAGTAAATAGAACGGACAAATACCCCCTGAAAGCATGAAATAATTAAGCACCGCAATTTACCATACAATAGAACTAAATGAAACCTGTGTTTCAAAAATAAAAACTTCTTAAGTAAACTCCTTCCCCCTATATATATAATCAATATTAATCATTAGAAAGGATTTAAAATCAATATTTATCTAAATAATTAACTTATTCATTTTGAAAACATAAATTTTCTTTGATTCTAAGAATGTTTATCGTACAATGTGTTCCTTAAGAGTCTTCGCTCTAAATAGGGCTAGGAATGTTGTGTCAGATTTGATGCTGAACTATGAATGAAGTTTTAAGACCATTGATATTTAGATTAATTAATGTATTAATCTGAACTATAAATATGGGAGGCTGTTTGGAATTTTAGGCTAGCTGAGTTGCTCACTGATTTTTTAAATACAATAAAAGTTCTAGCATTTCATTTTCAGTTTGAGGAATAAGTTTCTAATGAATAAGGGAGGGAAGCCCTTCAATAATCGATCATTTCAAAAAATTTAAGCCACATTTTGAGGCTCCACTGTGAAATATTCTTAACAATTTAATAGAGAACCGTTGATTAACTTGAAAGGGGAACTCTCTAAATCCGCTTTACTTTCCTCTCAATTACTGTATGCATATTTTGCTGTACAAAAATATTCTGAAAAGCACGACCATTAAATGTCACATGGATTGTAGTACATATATTATCGTCATTTCTCAAAAGCATTTCATATGTGTATTTCCTAGATTTCAATGACCAATTATCGAAATATAATAAAAGTTCCGAAATAAAAAACAAAAATCTTTAAAAAATTTACCTATTTCTCATGTACAGTGACTATCTCGTAAATGCTCATTGATTTCAAGAACAAGCTGTTACATCCTGCTTTGTAATTCGATAAACATCAAAACCTACCATAGAAAAAAACAACTAGAGATTGTTCACCCCTCTCTACTTCCTTAGTTTATCTTTCCTTTCTCTGGTTCTGCTTTTTAAACAAGAGGAAATTACTGTTGAAAAACGACATTATGAAATTGGTTCCGAGATCCGCTGGACAATAATCAACAAATTTCAAGAAAATTATTTTTGGAATCATAAAATGGTTATTAGGATCTTGAAATAAAGTATTATTTTAAAATCAATGGCAAAGTTGAAAAAAAATTTTAGTTCAAGTTTCTAAGCTTTCTGACAACCCATTTTATGTCCAGTAGCCAAAAAATTGGGCATCCTTAAGGTAATACTAAAATGTTTGAAATTATGAATTATTTTAAATTTTTTATTTTGCTGTTAGAAAATTTTAATGCGCTTTGCTTATTCAGTAGATGTATTAGTTATGAGAATTTGATTAACTGAAAGTTCGAAACTTAAATTTTAAAATTTTAACACACCTGCCAGCCATAGAAAAGTTATCGTTATTTAACTTTTGCTCAAAAGGTGTTTTTTTAGAATTACTGGTACACTTTCCTCAAAGTCTGCTTTATCTATAGCGCTGCAATTTTACACATTATAAATTAAGGTTATTTCCTATACAGTAAATAAAATTTTGCTTATAATACTCGTATATACTCACAAATTTTAATTATTACACTTTATTTATGAAGAAATTATGGAAAATCCGAACTATAAAATTAATTTTTTTAAAAATTTTATTAAATAAATCTTTTTAAAAATTTTATTAAATTAATTTTTAATTTTTTTTATTAAATTAATTTTTAAATTTTTTTTATTAAATTAGTTTTTTTAAAAAAAATATTAAATTAAATTTTTAAACATTTTAAACTAATTTTTTTTAAATTTTTTAACCAAGTTCAGTGCATAGAATTTTAATTTTGCAAATTTTTGAAGTTAGGAATGCAGTTCAAGATATGCCTCAATGTTAGTACATGATTTACAAAGGAAAAATACAGCCATTAATTTCTCATATATGTTCATAAATATGAATTTCTTAATTAATATGACACATAAATATAGAATTATCTAATTGTTAAAGTATTACTTGGATATTGCTTTTAATTTTTTTTTTTCAACTTAATAAGATCATTTTTCCATGTCCGTCCTGATGACTTTTGAATCGCACCGAGAGAAAATTAATATCAATGTTAATAGCTTAAAGGGAACTAAACTATATGTGGTGTTAATAGATTAATTAAAGTTGTTGATATAATTACTCAACTTGCAAAACATTCTGCTGAGGACCCGTATTTGCTTTCACCATTAGGAAGAAAATAGCCTCAATAGCATTATGAATTTCATTCGATCCAATCTTGAGTTGCGGAGAATTTCAGGAAAGACTGTTCTGCAGTTATATACTATACGTAATCTCTCTCTCTATCTATCTATCTACGCAAACAACTGATTCTGTTTTTTTCCTATTCTTAATACCGAATGATCAATAACTGAGATTTGTGAAGTATTTTAAGGCCTCTTAAGACACTAAGATTTCTAATCGTAAATTCAAAATTAAATCTTTTCGTCACAAAGGTACGAATTTGCATTTGGATTTAAAATTTTTCGGACACGATGAATCAGAACGTATAAAAATTGTGTTATGTTATAATCCATAGTTTTCATAATTAATCACAATTATATTGTAATCCATGTTTTAAATATCATAATTTATTTAATATAATAATTTTCTTAATGATTTTATGTTTTTACAATTGGAAAAGTTATTTTTGGCTTAGTGCAAAAGGGAACTAAATTATACGTTGGGAAAGACTCTGAAAAATGTTTTGTAGAAATTTTATTTTAACCTTAAATATTGAGACACTCACTCATTTAACAGACCCATTTTTCAAACCCTTGTCATTCAATTATTTACAAGCACAGTCTTATGACATTCAGATTAATTTTAAGGTAGGAAACCATTATAAAAACTGGATCTCATAAAGGGAATATTCTGATTTGGGAAGTTAATTAATTTTGCTAATGAATTTAATTAATACATCATAATTTAGTTCCGAAAAAGTCCTTTACCAATTTTACACAGCTGTGACGAAAATTGCAAATAATATAAAAAGTGTTCATTTTATTTTTTGTTTTATTTTTTATTACTTTTTTGACTATATGATAACCTTTTTTATTCTAGGAAGTATCACAATTTTTTTACATTCTTCAACTGTTCCTATCGTCTATTCTGTATGGAATCCTATTTAAATCCTTTTAATACTGTGCTTCTATTCCTTTCTATTTTATGTAAGACTTTTGTGAAAGAAACAACGATATCTTTGCCAGCACTTTTTGTTAGATTCCACCAACTCTCAAAAGTTTCTTTTTTTCTCATTGATTCTGTGATTCCATCATATCGCAAATCTATCCCTATGAAAACGACCTCAAGTGTCAAAGAACCAATAGATTCTTTTCTTGGTGCCTCAATTAGGAGAGGAATAAACATAATAACCTTCTTCAATGACTTTCAGGAAGGCTGCATACATTCTTTGTAGGCACAAATTTTTCTACTTGAGCTTCAAATGTTTAGCTTTTCTTCTTTTCATTAGATACTATCCAATTTTTCCGGATTGGGAAAAAAACAAATGCGAAGATAATTAATTGTAGAATTGTAACGCCTCATTACAGTGTAATCGACACATACATGTCTAATATTTTAAAATTTTGAAAAGTAAGGGGCATTCTTTATGAATTGTGTAAGGATCTCTACTTTATAGTCTCTCTAGAGAACTAGTTCTCCCTAGTTAATTCTTTTTTTAAATATTTATCTAAAATTCTATTATTTCAAACGAGGGATTTGTTCTTTAGTAAAGAATGGTTCGCAATGTTATTTTAATGCTCTATAAATTACATATATTAATTTGGTATCTTATAGTCTGTAATGAACAAAATATAGGCGGTAGTTTAATCAGAGATTGTGAGCTATATTCATCAATGTGAGACATCTGTATCATACCTGGGCTGTGTGTGAGTAAGGAACTTTCGGAGGTATCTTTCAGAGGATATAGAATGGGTTGAGGGTACGAATTCTCATCAATAAATCTTCAAAGGGGTTGATTGGGGATAAACACTAATTTATTATATTAAACGTTAGATCAAACGCGTATAGGGAACTTGCAGCGGATAGTAGGTTAGAGATTGAAATTCAATCCTCATAAATCTGAACAAAAGAACCTGATTATCAGTAATCTGTGACTTAATAGTCATTGTATTAGTGACCTTTTGTGAATTGAAGGAAGTGAAAGTGAAAGAAATAATAACGGGGCTCTATAAGAAAATTACGAAAGAAAACATTTTTAGTAAAATACGATTTCCCAAATAGTGCAGATCAGTTATTAAGTACCTTAATGCTGAGTATCTTCCCCTTATCGTTTTGGAAGCAATTGTTAGAATATAATAAGATTCTTCACTAGGGTGCAAAACATAGTAGTTTCAAATAACACCCTACTTTTATTTTTCAAATGAATTCGATTATTCATTTAATCGATGTAGCTATTTTATCTAGGACTTATAGATCTAATTAATAAGTGTAATTCCCCTAATTCAAAATTAATTAACGTAAAGCTGTCAATCATCCTTCTATACAGTGGCCGCGGTAGAATAGTGGTCAAGGTTTCGGATTCGTGTCCGGTTTTCGTTCAGTCGCGGGTTCGAGCCTTAGCCGCTAAAGACCCGCCATGTAACCGGGGCTGATGCAAGTTAAATCTGTCGGATCCAAAAGTCCTCCCATTGACGTGGTTGAGAAGTTAGGAGAGGGGGTGCCAGCTCAGGCGTCACTTGACGAAGTTCAAAACTACGAGGTCCGTCGCCAATAACCTTCGTGGTTGCTTCAAGTACGACGTTAATAAAAAAAAAAACTGAAACTAAACATCCTTCTATGCAATGTGTTTTGATAAAAACTTTACAAGTTTAAGAAAATAAATCCGATTTTAGACTTACAGATCTTTAAGTAAAATAAATCATATAATTAATTTTAAATGATGTAACATTATTAAAATTAAAAAAGATCGACTTTTACTATAACTTGAGTGAGAAAAGGCAAGCATTGTGGCATGTTATTGAAGACATATCTGTTTATAAACATAGAGGTAAAAAATTAAAAATAAAATAGTTTCAAATTACATAAAAAACATTATCTTCCCAATGAAATAATGGTTGATTTATGGCTCTTCAAACAGGGACTTAGAGAATTTTGGAGAAAATAAAAATAGTTTAACAGAAGCATTTAAAATAATACACCTATAAGAAAACACTGAATAGCTCTGTTATCGTTTAAATGTTCCCAAAGATTAAAACTCTTGAATAATTAAATATGTATAGTTAAAATAGTGATACTATTATTTAGAATATAAATATATATATTTTTTTTTAAATCCGAAAATGTTTATTTTCGTTTCTAGCTTATCTCTTTTATGAGATCTAAAAGATTGTTCCACATTCAGTTGCCTTAAGTGTTTTGAATGATATCGAGTCAGTTTTAAAACTTTTTATTTCCCGAGAGCTACTTTAAACTACAGATATTATAAAATGTACTCTGATAGAAGTAAATGAAGGGAAATCTATGGCTGAGATAGAGCAATGAATTGAAAAAAAAATCTTTGATGTGAAAATCGATTCTTTTATGTGATATAACATATTAGAAACGGAAAAAATCTGTGTAGCTTGCTTTTATTCTTACATTAATGAATAAGATCATTAATATAAGAAGTTCCTATACAGATAACAAAATGTTGCGTCTGCACAACCCGTATTAATCCCGTAAGACTTTTAATCAATATAAAAAAACAGGTTGAAATAAATATCTTAAGATGTCAGTGATTACCACGCTCTGATGAACCTTACACTATGAAACAATTAGACACACATGTAGAGATATCAAATACAAAGAAAAAATATATCAAAATGAAATTCTGAATGAAAATGAAAAAAAGTTGCAGCAAACATTTTCTAGCTATTCATTAGTACAATTGATCTTGTAGATAGAGCGGATACACATACATATCTACTTTGAGTTCATAAGCAGCAATTAGGAAGTGGTTGACATTTTAGAGAATGGAAAATATTTGGACAGATTTTAAGTGTGGTCAGTATGAAAGATGATGTTGGGCTATTATTAATTTTCTCTTCACTAACCTCGGGGATTTTTATCAAGATGAATTGCATAAAAATTCGATTTCTTCTCTACCAAAATGAAACGTGATCAGGTAAATTAGAAGAAGATAGAAATGAAGTGAAGTGATTTAGATAAAATGATATACAAATGCTATGCAATTAGTGGAAAATAAAGGGAAGTAGAGAATAAGGGATAGCCGTCAGAGAGAACTGTTATTGATATTGAAATACTTCTGTTAGTTTTATGATTTGAAGAAAATTTCACTAACAGCTTTTATCTTCGTAGTTACTGCTGAAAAAAGTTCTGAACGGACTTGTAAGATAGATTTCTTCCATAAACCATAAATTACGACTGTGAGTATGGTTGAAATTTTACAGAGAGTGACCTACCATATTCTGCAGTAATAATAAATAAATAAGCTGTTTTATTCTCATGTGTCTTCAATCAGAATTTAGTAGTTTTTAAATAACTTTTAGCAAACAAGAAATATATTTTTAATTCAGAAAGCATTTAATCTTATAGTTGCAATTAAGACGATAAATTGGTTAAGCAAAAACATATCTATAGTATACTTTATAGCTCATTTTATTCAAAAAATAAAGAATAACAAAAATCATAGGTGTAAAAACCACGATTTTATTATTATTTAGATGTAGTCTAGTTCAATATGTGTATAAAATCTTTCTTCATATACAATGAAAATAATTTTTAAAATAATGCTACCAGTGTATAAGTAAATGGAAATTATATTAAATAATAATCATTTCCATAAATTATTAGTAGTTTTTAAAGTTTTATGTCAGTAATAAAGGATATTATTACTTAGTATTAAATTGATTAGGCCCACAGATATATTTATAAATACACAGATATATAATATATACAAGTGGTGTTCAAATGAAAAGGTACGAAACGCAACACTGTGGGTATAAATGAAAACTTTATTCAAAGTATACACCATAGGCCTGAGCACAACGATTCCAGTGATTAACAAGCTTTGGATTCCTTGTTCCCAGAATTCCTGTGGACGTTACGAGACCCAGTCCTTCACAACGTTTTTGAGTTCTTCATCCGAGTTGAAGCCCTTCTCTTTCAGATGTTTTTTTAAGTGACCAAACACATGGGAATCGAAGGGCGACATATCCGGGCTGTAGGGTGGATGGTTAAGCTGCTCCCTCTTGAACTTGGCCAGTTCCGCGTATGTGACCCTGGAGACGTGTAGACGCGCGTTATTATGGAGCAGAACCTCACCCTCCGTGAGCAGTCCCGGTCTTTTGCTCTTGCAGGTCCATAAAGAGCAAAGGCTTCGGAGTGTCTCACAGTACACGTCGAAGTAAATGGTTCTTCTGTGTTAGAGGAATTCAACAGGTAGCGGACCTTGGACGTCAAAAAAGATGATGAGCTACCTTTTTGGGTTAACTCTAGCATGAATTCAAGATACGATCATAATTGAGGCATGCAAGTCCCGTATGATATCCTGCAACATCTCGTTCCACAATTGCTGTAAACACGCCTTTAATTAGATCAAACTCGTAGGTCGTCCAACATGCCATCCTAAATGATTCCAGATATGCTTGATCGGTGACAAATCTGGGGATCGAGCAGGCCAGGAAAGAGTGAAAATGTAGCGGAGTCAGTCCTGTGAAACCCTTCCTGTGTGTGGGCGAGCATTGTCCTGTTGCAAAATGGCTCCTGAGAGCCCTACCATGTGAGGTAACACATATGCTAGGAGAATGTCACGAACGTACCTCTGGGTTGTCATGGTGCCGTGGATCAATATCAAGAGTGACCGTGTGTCATATGCGATGTCACCCCATTCTATCTCAACAGTTGTGGGGAAGGTGGGCCATTGTACAGTGAAGGCTGGATTGAGACATTCACACTCCCCAAATTTAATCTGGTTTCGTCGCTAAAGACGACCTGGTTCCATTTTGTTGCAGTCCAATCCCTTCGAGTGTAACACCACTTCAAACGGAGATAACCGTGAGTGGGTGTCAATGGCAGTGCACGTAATGGGTTCAGCGTTAGCAACTGTCCTGCAGCCAGACACCTTGTGATGGTACGGACTGACACAGAGGCCCGTAGTAAAGGTGCTGCCTGTGTTCTGACGGTGTACAATGAGGTAAATGTCGCTATGCGTGCTTGTTGTATATGATGGTCTTTTCGACTGTTGAGGGGGGGAAATGAAGCGGAATACTTAGATATTTCTTTAAAATTAGAATTTCGTGCAATATTCAAGATAAAGGAAACCATTTCTCCTTCGAAATTCATAA